>CM018691.1:13232786-13544735 GCA_009363875.1 Mikania micrantha
TCAAAAGACCGATGAAGAGCCATCAAAGTATAGGGTAACCTACCATGGACACCATACTTGCAAGAATTTACAAAAATCACATGAAATCATATTGGATTCTCCCAACTCTAAGGGCAATTCAGTCATTCTAAGCTTTGACACGAATACGATCAACAACAGACAACAAGCTGGCGCGTTGCCCTCATCGACTAAACTCAAATCCGAAGATGGTTTTCGTTCATTAAGTACTAAATGCGACAAAGCGTCTTCGTCTGATCATGATACAACATGGAATCAGGTCACACCATCCTCACAAGTCCCATTAGAATATAAGTGGATGATGTCATTTGGGTTAGATCATGAGGATGTCGTCTCATCCGGGGTATTTTCGTCTACATGTAGCAAAAATGGATATGAGATCGACGATATATTTGAATGAAAGGATTTTAGTGACTTCCACTCATGAATAGTGTTCGTAACTAGCTAATTTTCATCTTGGAATATATTATATAGTTGTATTGATTAATTATTGTGTAATCTTCTTTTATAGCTATATTGATAAATCACTGTGACAAGCTTCCATTTTTTTAAACAAACAAACTATATGCATGAGCAGTGCGACGGAACAGTAGATTAAAATACATACGTTGTAACAATACGAGCTAGTTTTAAAATTTAAATATAAATACAAAGCACTATTATATCGTTATTAAGTTTCTAAAATTTAGATTTTATCTAGTTTATATGATATAATCTAATTTTTCCTTGCCCACTTTTGTTCATTAATTACAAAAATGGTAATCATGAGTTATATCAACTAATGATAAGATGCTGAAACCATGAAAAATGAGACCAACATCACTCAAAGAACGCCAGTAAATATATTGTTTTTAATATATGTTTCGGTTTTTATAACCGAGTCAATATAGCTTTATATGTTTCTTTTATGTGGTTGACCACGTTAATGTTACTAATAATGTAACACGTGAAATAAATTTGTTAAGCATGTGAGTGCACGTCACATTGCTTGATGTTTCTTTTGACTTTTCTTATATTTTTTATTAAATTATTTTTTTAATATTTATATACCACAACATACAATACATAATAATGTTTTTTTATTTACGTTTCAATCTCCATACATAATTCGTTATAACTTCATATGTTAAGCGTACCATCACGTCACAATGCATGTTATATCATCCACCGTATCACGTGGGTAACTTTGTAGACTAACTAAAATATAGTTTTACAATTACACGAGATATTTATGATTTACTAGCACCTCCTTCCAAGCTATTCGTTTTTTAATTTGCCCAAAGATTCGTTTCGTTTTGTGCAGATTACAATATATATATATATATATATATATCCCGCGCTAACCCAAATAACTTTGGGAAGATGAAGCCGAATCTTGGATTTTTTTTTGAACATCATTGTAACACATTTTGAACACCATGTTCTTTTATGAGTTTGACCTAATTCATCACCGTTTTAAAACCTACAGTACTGTAAGTTTTTAAATATTTAAAACTTACAGTACTGTAGCACCAAACTTACAATGATGATATTTTTTAAACGCTGATGAATTAGCCCAAACTCATAAAAGAACATGGTGTTCAAAATGTGTTACAATGATGTTCAAAAAAAAAATCCAAGATTTGGCTTTATCTTGCCAAAGTTATTTGGGTTAGCGCGGGAATAGTGGGTTATTTTTTGTGCCCAGCCCTATATATATATATATATATATGTAATCATTCATGACCCAAAGTATTTGTTTAACACGTATAAGTTCGCTATGATCAATCCAAATCTTTGTTTTTTTTCCTGAACATCATTGTAACATATGTAGAAAAATTTCTTCTTGTATGTCTATGTGTAAATTTATCATCGTTTAAAAGTTAACATTGTTGTAAGTTTTGACTTACATATCATTGTAATTATATATTATGATATAAGACTTACAATGATATTAACTATTAAACTGTGATGAATTTGCATAAACATATAAAAGAAGAAATTGTTCTTCATGTTATGTTCGGAAAAAAATCAAAGAGTTGGATTGATTTTGACGAATTTATACGGGTTACACACACATATTGTAAATGAACACTTACTGGACATTTACGAACACAAAGTCTGTTTGGGTTCATTCATTTAACAAAACGAACGATTCTTTTTTCAAGTTTGGAATATCGGGCTATTCTGAAGTACATGCTTATGATTCCCCTATTTCCATCCGATGAGCCATGTCCAGTTTGTCATAAAGCGTGCTTGGATTTGGATTCTTTTGGTGAGCATGCGGTACATTGTAAGGAGTTACCGGGGTTTAAATATAGACATGATTTGGTCAGAGATGTTCTGTGTGATGTTCTTAAACAGGCAAACATTTCTGCTAAAAAGGAGGTTCCTGTGAATTTCTTAATAGATCCGCTCGAGGGGAGGTCAACTCTACGGCTTGCGGATATTTTGGTGTTTGGATGGGAAGGGGGAAACACTCGTGTGTGGACCTTACAGGAGTGTCCCCTCTTGTTGGGCTAAGGGATACATGATTCGTGGCGGGTCAAGCTGCGTTAAAAGCGGAGTTGGGTAAGGTTGCTAAATATGAGAAAGCTTGCTTGGAGAACCAACATATGTTTACCCCCTTTGCTTTTGATACATTTGGGTTCCTGGCCCCAGAGGCTGTGAATTTTCTGAACCGAGTTCAGAGGGTCATGAATAGCAACGTCACGGCTCTTAGGACACAAAAAATTGTTTTTAGTAGAATTGGATTTGCTATTCAAAAGGGGGTTGCGGCGCAATTAGTTGCCCGGTTACCTGCCAGCTTATTGTAATCTTTCACTATTACTGTTATGTAATCTGGTCTTGTTCAATTTAAAAAAATATATATATATCAAAATCTATTAAATAAACGAACGTTTGAACTTTCCGCCTTCATTCAACATTTATGTCCCTACTTATAACTATGCTAAATTTTGAACTACACAAGTATATTATTAAATTCAAATTACGTAGCCAGTTATTTTTTGTCCTACGTAACAAAGATAAGCTATTGTACAGCTAGCATTTAATAAGATATATAACATATAACTAGTCATGCACACGAAATTAAAAACAAAAAGAAAGATAAAAGAAAAAGTTAAGCCACTTGCGTTAAACGCTATAATTTTTATGCCAATTTGTAATTTAGAAAAAATAAAAAAATATTTACGTTCCTTTCTTCATAAAATTAAGATAATGCAAAAATTATTTTACTCGGATTCGTACAAAACTCTTACTAAGTCAAGTCGGATTTCAGTGGGCTCCATCAGATTCAATAAATGCAAAATTTAAAAATTGTTTTGGAAAAAAAATATTACAGAGTTTAGTTTTGAAGGTAATTTAAAAATGTATTTTACTGTTGATAGACATTTAAATATGCAGTTGATTAGGTGGTTGTGTATTATACACATTTTTTTATAAATTATTTATTTTAAATTCAAATTATATATATATTTTTTAAAAATATTTCATATAAAAGTAATAATAGCAGAACATGACTTATGGTGGTATTTATTAAATTAAAAAATTTATTATTATATAATAGGAAAGATAAAATAAAAATCTAGACTTGGTTAGAAGACATCGAGACCTGAGAGTGAAATTTAAAGAGAGAGAGAGAGAAGAAGTATGACTTAAACCAACCAATATCAAAATGTTACAATGTTACATAAGTTTGGACTATTGGGCCATAGCAGTTATGATCACATAAAAGGAAGCCCATAACTTTACTAATGCTATTGCTATCTATCTTAACCCAAGGGCCCAAGTTTCAAAAGAACATATCGTTTCTTTCAACAACTTATCAATATGCCTAACGATAATCGGGAAAAAAACCGGTCCCAGAACTGGAATAAATACCAGGAACAAGAACTGGTCCTATCAAATTGATGGGTATAGGCTATTTCGGTTTTTCTCATAAACAAAACCGGAACTGGTTCCACTTTTACTCGGCCAAAGCCAGGACTGAAACTGGCTAAGAACCGGTAGAAACTAGGCAAAAACCCAACCCTATCCAGAATCGTTTATTGATTTTGTTGACCAGATTCAGAACTGATTTGGAACTAGAACCGTTTAAAAAAAAATGGTTTGCCCATCTCTAACGATAACTATACAAGCCATTGTCTCGTCTAACTTTTAAGCCCAAATCTATATATGGTGCCTAAAGACGTAAAGACGAATATTTTCAATGACTGTAAGAGAATCGGAGGGTGTCTAGCTGGTTTGTAAAGCCCATTTAAACTATTTTCGCCTCGGCCGGTTGAACAGTGAGCAGTTACTTCATCATGTTTCAGATTAAAGGTGGAAAGACCTTTTTTTAACCGGTTCCGGACTTCCGGTTGCAAATTGGTTTTGCTCACCAAAATTATCAGTTTTTTCAGATAATCTGAGCCCATACCACCATCTTTGACCACGACTCGTCATCTGCGTCTTCATTTGGGTATGGGAGCCCATGCCTAGCATTTAATACTATCGTAAACAATCACATTTTGCTTTTAGAGATAGAAAGGGTGTATATCAAAAATCGTCGTGGATTTGCCTTCAACTTTTGATGGTTCCTTTCTTCAATCACCATAGTAGTGTTTATTTTGATTTATCATTTATAATCCTGATCAGATATGCATAGTTGTGTTTCTTTTCACCTTCATTATAAAACACTTTTAGATCACTACCCCTTTATAGTGTACTAGCCTATTGACCCGTGTACTACACGGGGTTGTATAAAAAAAAGTTTTCCAATTGAAACATTAGAAAATTAAAATATGCAAATGAAATAATATTTAAGAATTATAAAAAAAAAGACAATTAAAATTTACAAATTTGTAAACACTTCCTTGTACACAACATTTGACGTTTTGTTTGTAAGTTGTCCGCCTTTATCTAGAATCAATAACTTCAGCCCATCTCTGCTTTTAACACTGGACAACGCAACGTATAACTGACCATGAGTGAAAACTGGATCTTTCAAGAACAAACCAACTTTTGATAGCGATTGACCTTGACTTTTATTTGTTGTCATTGCGAAGCATACAACAATCGGAAACTGTCTTCTTTGAAATTTAAATGATATCTTTTTGTCAGAAGGTGTCAATGGAATTCTTGTAATAAAAGCTCGAGTTCCGATGTTACTTCTATATATTATTTCTGCTTCTATAACACGATCTCCAAGTGAAATGATTTGTAGTCTTGTTCCATTGCAGAAACCATTTCTTTGATCAATATTCCTTAACAACATAACTGAAACACCAACTTTAAGTTGTAATTTATGATTCGGCAAACCAGATAATTCAAGACATCCGGTGAGTACAAATTATGATCAAAATTTGCATGTAGATACTCTGACTCACAAATGCTGTCTGAACTTAAATATTCTTTTTCAGCACTAGGAAACATTGATAACAACTGATCATTTATTTGTTGTACAACTTCATTGGTTGGTGCAAGAATTGCTCGTTCTTGAAAAAATATTGGATGTGTGTAGTTTTGAGTAATTGAAGGATATACAAAGTCAATAAGATCAAAAAGAGGATCCGATGATTTAGAAATTAAAAGATCATCTTGTATGTCAATAAGTACATCACCATCATTACACCCACCAATATTTCCTTCTCCAACATCCAACAACCATTTATAGTGTATATGTGTATTTTGTTTTTGTCTATGTATTTATAGGTATTTACTTGGAAGTTTAGTGTCATGTTATATGGAAAAATAATTTGGTATGTGACTAAAGTATTTTAGAAGTTTAATATTCAAGTTTTCTCAATGATTTTATTAATCTAGCATACACCTAGCATTTGTTTCGTGGGTCTCTTCACCTCTTATTGACCTCTTTGAATTTACATTTGATATTCGGCTGAATTGGGTTATTTCCGTTGTGTTTAAAATTTCTTGATTTTCCGATCGCCCGAGAAAAAAAGAATTGTTCTTACTTCATATCTCCATGAATTTAAATAAATTTGCCTACATTGTCGTATTTGGTCTATGTACCGGAACTGAAGACATTCGAGTTTACCACAGCTAAGTCCTTGTAACTATGTTAACTTTAGCTGGAGATGACATATGACATGCTACATTTCTCTTTGCTTTTCGTCCTTATGTACGTGAAGATTTGAAGAGCATATATACTAAAAAAGAGGAAGATGTTAATGATAGATGCTACTATTATTCACAATTTAATCTAGGAAACATACAAGGATGTAATAATCATTAAGTTGAATATTCCATAAATGTGATGATACTACACGTAGAGTTTTTATTGTTATTATTTTAAATCTCGCATTTGGCCCTTTTTGCGGTTCAAGAATATATTGTATATATGGGTCGATCCTCGAGAAGAAAAAGTAAAATTGCACTAACTTTAAAGTTATTTTATTTAATTCATGTGAAAAGAAAGTTAAAAGCGTTTGGTTGGTCGGTTAATCAGACATCATGAATCGGGGATCTCATTTGGAAGCAACCACTCTATTACAATGGGGTAGACAGAGCCGGCCCCGAGAATCAAAAAATATTCTGGGACCTGGGGCGAAAAAAAATGGGCCCTTTCAGAGGCGACCCTAGCTAAGAATTAAGGTGACCAAAATGAAACAGAAAAAAAAACCTATAGCGAATTCAAATATTAAATTAGATGTGTTCAAGAAAGCTGAAACGTGTTCGCAACTGAAAAAACCGAACTATGTTCGTAACTGAAAAACCCGAAACGTGTTCGTAACTAAAAAAACCGAACCGAATTTTAAATTCGGTTTTTGTTTTGGTTCCTCACTCCGAATTTTGGTTTTTTTTTTCGGTCATCGTTCCATATTTTTTTGAATTCGGTTTGTTTAATTAACCGATTAAACTAAATTCATATTTAAATTTATTATCTTATTAACAATATATGAGCTTGAATTCAATATATTCAGATCGGTTTTTAACCGATTTATTTGGTTTTTAATTGGTTTAGTCAATGGAATTCGGTTTATTTGATTTTAGCCGGTTTATTTGTTTTTTAATCGATTTGTTCGGTTTTAACTGAAACCGAACCGAATCTCAAATTCCGTTATGTTTTTGGATAGGGAAAAAATTGAAAACTAATTAAACCGAACCGAATAAACCATTAATCGATTCTATATATATATATATATATATATATATATATATCAAAATTTTATGCCTCCTAAAAAAATTGGGCCCAGGATAGAGATCGGGTTTGCCCTTTCCCTGACCGTTTATGCACCCTTTTAAACATTGATTATATATGTTTCTTATATAAATTTTTTGTATATATAATATACGATTTTTTTTAAAAAAATTTCGGGCCCCCTAAATTGTCGGGCCCGGGGCGGTCGGCCTCCCCGCCCCTCCCCATGGCCGGCCTAAGGGTAGATGTAAGGTTGTCTGCATCTTACTCTTCTCAAACCCTACATTAGCTTTCAAATCTCAAATATGACTTGATGATGACGGATTATGGTACATTTGAGTTCAATGTTCACTCACATAAGTTACAACCATCATGTGCAAATTGTGATCAGCTTCAATTTCTTGAAAAATGACATCAGGTTTTTGCTCACTCTTCATACACAAGAGCAAACCATATCTTTGTTGCAAGTTGTAAATTTTATACCATGACAAATCTGTTGGATCGAAAAATGATAATCTTGAACTACATGTACTTTTGCAACTGCTTAAAGTAGGGCTGGCAAAATGGGTACCTGTTAAGACATGATTAGATCTGTTTAACAAAAAAATTAATATTTGATTTTATACATTTTTTAAATAATAAAAATTAAGAGGCTAAACTTTATCATTTTTTTCTTTTTTGATACATAATATATAGAATTGACATGTTTAAATCAACTAATCAAGTGTTAAGCAAGTCGTTTTCTTGTTTTATATATGCATTAATCGCGTCATCTGAAATATTTTAAACCCATTAAGACCGTTTTGCCAACTTTATAGAAAAGTTTCTAATAGAATCTCAAGATAACAAACATTTGTATTGTTTATAGATGCAAGTCTCCCAATTAGAGGTGTACAAATGGGTTTTTTTTGGAACCGGTTCCGGTTCCAATCGGTTCCCGTTCCAGTCAATACTCGGTTCCGGTTCCGGGTTTTAACCGGTTCCAACCGGTTTTTGGCCGGTTCCGGTTCGGGTTTTGGCCGGGTTCAGGTGGAACCAGTTCCGGTTTTCCGGTTTCGGTTCCGGTTCTGGTTCTAATTTGTCTGAAAACCGTACCCGTTCGTACCCACCGGTTCGGGTATGGCCTGTTCCGGTTCCGGTTCGGGTTGTCGGTTCCGGTTCTGGGTCCGTTTTTTTGTACACCTCTACTCCCATTGGATAAAGTTTTTGCCCTCTAAGGTGGGCTTATCACGGGGATATGTTTCCTTTCTTAAAATTTTGAACACTTAATACGCGTAAGAATAAAACTCGTTTATTTAATACATATAGAATAAATTAGAGGTGACAATTTTTACCCATATCAAATAAATAGGTTGAATTGGGTAAACAATTGTAGTATAATGAGTTAAAATGGTTAACAACACAATATTGAATGAGTTGAGATGTGTAGCACTTAAACACAATGCGGGTCAAGATGGGTAACCAAAAAACTATGTAAATGCAATGGATTCAAATATTTAAGAATGATTGATAACATATTTAATGAGAAAATTACTAAAAATTATCCAAATGGACTATTTGTTTACTTACAACACATTTTAAGTTAAACTAAATTGATGTTTTTTAAGAACAACCCATTTAGACCCGAATTAATTTTGCTTAAACCTGTTTTGATCCGCACCCATCCTGACCCGAAACTGTTCTAACCCGTTATCCAACCCGCCCATTTTGCCAGGCATAGAATACATATATAGCTAATAACACTAATCAATCATGTTTTAATAGTTGGTTCTCTTTCTCGTATGAAACTCTCAGGATCAGGGGCGGCCCGGGGAAGGGGCAAACCTGACCCCCGTCCCGGGCCCATTTTTTAGGGGGCCCAATTTTTCTTGACCAATATGTATATACAAATATTCATTTAAACGAGAACCAACATGTTATAGATAACAAAAATGAACCATTTATAAAAACACGGTTTAATAGTTACAAAGGTAATTCCCTATAAAGCATGGAAAGTTATTTTTATGTCATTTAAATCAGTGGTGTTCATTGGTTTAATTTAACCGGTTTTCATTCTATCCGAAAACCAAACCAAAGTCGGGAAGTGGTTCGGTTCAGTTTTGGTTAATACCAAACAAACCAAACAGACTGATTAAAGAAGTGTATGATGTATTTCATGTATTTAACCTAAAGAAGTGTCTTTCTGATGAAATGACTGTTGTACCAATTGAAGATATTCATGTTGATGAAAGACTTCATTTTGTCGAAGAGACGATTGAAATCTTGGATTGTGAAATCCATATGCTTCGACGTAGTTAGATCAAATTAGTAAAAGTGAAATGGAATTCAAGGCGTGACCCAGAGTTTGCTTGGGAGCGCGAGGATCATATGAGAAAAAAAAAGTATCCCCACCTGTTTCATAATAGTATGACAAAGTCGTAGTGGTTTATAATTTCGGGACGAAATTTCCTAAACCAGGGGAGACTGTGACATCCGGTATTTTTACAAACGATGATCCGTAATGGTTAGTGTACTAAACTTGATTTATATAATGGGTTAATAATTTAATATTTATTATTAAATTAATTTTGATTAAAAAGTCTAACACAGAGTATTGTTTAAATGCATGTATTTGCATTTGGTGAATTTTTGAGATTTCGGTACCGTTCAACGGTATTTAAACGAACGTTGGTGACGACTCGATTAACGAATTTATAGATATGCTTGGTTTAGCATAAAATGATAAATCATAAATGGATAAATTAAGTTAACGATGAAAACCGTGAATAACTGTTGATTTCACTAACAACCGACTTTACCTGCGTTTTTGCCGGACAAAATGAATTAAATTAATCAGATAATATTCGAGGTCATTGTTTTTGACTAAAATTTAATCGTTTTAGTACGATTTAATATTCTATTAATTTTAAAATAAAAAGAAACGGATTTTATTAAATATCCGGTACAAGATTTATACACCGTAGGACTCAAATTATGCATGTTATACCTTACAAAGCCTCACCATTTTTCTTGTGGTAACATGTGGATGACACATGTCATAAATAGATCAAATAAGATATTTGATATCTTACAAAATCTCATCAATTCCCATACCATCATCACCCTAAACTCTGACAAGAAATCATTCAACTCTCTCTCTCCCTCTACTTGTACGTTCCCCTTCTCTCTCTCTTTATCCCCACCATTTTTTTTAAATTTTGCATGCATCCATTCTTCCATTTTTGTTCAAGTTTTGGTGATCTTGGTGTTTTTTTTTGGAAGAGGTTTGGAACAAGAACACACATTTTGTTTCTTTCATCAAGGTAAAATCTCTATTTTGTTTATTCTTGAGTAATGGAAGTAAAAGTTTGTTCACCTAAAGTTTTGGGTTTAAAATCAAGTGAGTTTTGATGTAAACATGAGAGTAGTGTGTATATGTGTGTAAAACATGTGTGTGTAAATGAATGTGTGTGTGGGTCATGAATACATACACACATAGGTATGCATGTGTCGTAATGTATGTATATATGGGTGTATATGAATCTTTCGAAATATACATACATATATACATGTATGCATGATGCTTGGATGCTGATTTTCGTTACATGCATGTATCTATACATGCATATATATGTATGTATATGTGAAATAAGTTACATGCATGCATAGATATATACATACATATATATATATATATGTGTGTGTGTGTGTGTGTGTATGTATGGGTTAGTTACATGCATGCATGGATATATACATATAACTATTTTTAAAATAATAGAGTTTTAAAAATAATAAGTGAAGGGTTATTTCAAAAGAAAATCAAATCTGATTTTTTAAAGTTTTAAAATATAATTAACTATTATAAACATTACCAAGGAAAGTTAGACTAATAACCATAATTTTTAACAAAGTTAAAAATAGGAGTTTAAATAAGTTAAAAACTATAAAAATAGAGATTTCGTATAAAAATGATTTGTGACATATTATTAACAGTAAATTTTGTAAATTTATAAAGTTTTTAAGTATAAAATCAAGTTGATTTAAAAATATATTTAAGGGATGATCGTTGTTAACCGAAAACACGCGTTTTCGACTATTTTTAACATATAAAAAGAATATTTTTATGAATCTGATTTTGATCAGAAAATTTATAAGTTTTTATGATAAAAATTTGTAATTTATAATGTATAAGTTTTGTAAGAAAAATATAAAATGAAATATTTGAAAACTATGTCTAAAAATGGCGTAAAAACGTCGTTTTAACGCATAATTTTGTAACTGATTTTAATCAGAAAATTTAATATAAAAATAAGTATAAAATACTTATTTTGAAGTATTACAATTGACTTAAATCATAATGCATGTTGATGTGCTTGTGTGTTAAGTTGTCAGTTTTGTCGGTAAGATACGAATAAATTGTCAAACTTGACAAATAATTATAAATAATTAAGTTTGGAGTAAAATGGATTTTTAACGAAGATAACTTAGTTATTTTGAAATTTTATGACTTAAAAACGTTAACTTATGATTTATGATAAATAACTAAATTCGAGTCACCAACGGGTCGTTTGTGTGAAATCTGTTTCCCTTAGTGGAATGTGTTTAAGTCTAGTTAAGTTGGGTGAACAACTTACATAATGGACTTTTATTTAGACTGTTAATGTGTCCCTTGGGTTTTAGGGCGCTAGTGAGAACAGTCGGGTTATTTGGAAATCTTTGTTGCTAGCAGGAACGCATTGAGGTGAGTTTCACGGCCCCTTTTAATTATGTTTTTGGTTTTTGATAAACCGGGGGAGAAACATACCGGGAAAAGAAAGATTTAAATTGTAATGTATGGTTTGGAGTGATATGTGACTTAGATAGCTCTTGAGTAAGTGCAGCCATTTGTATATGTGTTCTCTGTGTATTCGCTCCAGAGGGGATTCGCTCCCGCAGTCATAATCATTAGTCTCGGGGGAGGGACCGCAGGATATATTGGTAGATCTATCGGGTTTGACAACCCACTCCCCGACCAGCTGTCATGGTCCGTGTGTAACGGGAGCAATATATATTGAGGGGTGTTCGCACCTTGGTTTTGGTTTGATTATGGGCTCATGGTGTCTATCGTATCGTAGTACCTAGCTAGTCTACGATGAGTTCTCTATCACGATGTTTTTGATACATTACGTTGTTTTCCTTTGCTTAAATGTTTTTTTTATATGAAAACCTGTGAACTCACCAACCCGTTTGGTTGACACTTGTTTTAAATTTGGTATGTTTCTCAGGTAAGTAGCATGATGATGGGAAAGGAAAGGAAACCGGTTCTAGTTAGCGAGCGTGCTTTGGGATATTTATCTGGGACCGGTTATCTAGATGTTAAAACTGATGTTTGTTAAACTTGTAATGTTTTAACAATTATCGATAACTTTTTATATAAATATCCATGTTTTATTTAAATCGTTCGCTTAACTTATGCTTTTGTTAATTACTGTCGACACCAAGACTCTGTTAAGACTTCCGCTGCGGGTCGGGGTGTGAAAATTTCGGATTTGGATACAACTGTTTTTGAACATCCTCGAACATCAAATTTGAGAGAATGGTTGAAATCTCATCTTGAGTGTGTGCATTTCGAGTTCAAAAAAAAAAGGAAAGAAACAATGAAACTAGCCATGGAGGTTTTTAGCAAAGAGGGAATGAGGGATTAGATGTTGAAGTGTGAGTTGATATGACAAATGAAGCTGTTGCAAGTGAAGGGGTGACACTCATCCTGATGACGGGAGTAGCCTAAACCATATAATCAACATTTCATATAGTCCATCCGGGATATGGCATAGCAGAGATAGCAACTAGCCGAGACTCCTCGCGAAGGCCTTTAGTCCACATAGCCTGGATAAGACTTTCTACAGGTAAGAGATTAAGAAGGACGTGTAATCCAAAAGGGGGAAAGAAGCAAAAGGAAATCCTTGCAGAAAGTAAGATTCCTACTTTTGTGATGAAAATGTATAATCCATTGTCAGACTGAATGACAGCCTGCATAAAAGTGAAACGCCATAAAGCAAGCATTAGTCAAGCATTTACACAAAAATAGAAATATCACCAAAGCCAAGATCAAGCTCATAACATATAAAAGATAAGCTTTTACAAAAGGAAGATCATGTTCTACATCTGCATAACCAAATTGCATATAAATACTAAGCTCAAGGAAGGAAGAAGGTAGGTCCACCACAACCATTTCATCTTCTGCAATTTCTCTATTGCTCTCACAACCTTCTCAAAACCCATTCTTACTCTCACGCCAGAGTCTTTACCACAGGAGACCCCTCCTGTGGTGAGACTAACGGTGTTCTTCGCTGTGTCTTGGTAGGGATACGGAGATAGCTTGGATCCAAGAACCTTTGAAGCTAATATATACTTTATAGAATAATCCCCAATTCCCCCCACCGACACCATGCGAATGAAAACTGAAGCCTACCAAGAGTGTTTAATGATTTGTGTTTTTGGCATTAATTTTTTCTTCGACTTATCTGTTAACAAAATCAATCCTTGTATAATTGAACCAGATTCAAAAAATGCATAAACCGGATAGACCTAACAAACCAAATCTAAAAAATAAAACTAAAATCAACACATATAACTATCACGTATTTAGTTTATTTGATTAACCAAATAAACCAAATTAAAAAAAAAAAAGTATATCTGTTTATCAAATTCACAATATAATTCAGGCTTCTCCACCTTTTGATACGATTAAAAGAGCATAACATTAAAGCTTTACACGAAATAATTAGAATTCTTAGAAACGGTATTAAAAAAGTATAAATAGCTTATAAATTTTTGAATAAGACTAATGAATATAATACATTTGAGCATCTTAATAGTTAATATATACTTTGTTAGTCATTGAAACTTCTAGAATATACAAAACAAAACTTAAGTACAAGATTCAAAGTGAAGTATGTACATCAACCCACCTCATTTTGGGACCACAAAATACAACCACCCAACATTGCCTCACACGAACCATAACAAAAGCTAGCCGCTTATATTGAGCCACGAAGAGTAATTTGGTGTCTGCTTTACGTGTATCGGTTAACCATGGGCTGGCTAAGACTGTTTTGGGTTCCTTAACTTACGGCTAGGAAAGATGCGGTTCAAGATTGAAAACAGTATTGCTTGTATGCATGACAAGACAAAGTTCCAACATGAAGATGGCCAGTACCACGGATACATGATGCGGAAAAAGAGACTAATGATATGTCGAGGATATCGGCCCACCTGAAAAAAATACATGATAATTATGTCATCATGACATGTCTAAAATCATTATAAAGAAGCATAACAATTAACAGATTATCCAACTTTATAACTAGATATGGCGAAATGGGCAGTCATGGGCTAGAATGGCAAAACCAGTGTTGTAAAAATCGGGATTAATCGCTAGTCGGCCCTAAGCTGATTAAATTTTGCCTAGTCGGCCCACTAATCGGTAGTCGGCTCTAGTCGGGATTAATCGGCTCAAATTCAAAAAAATCGGTCAACCCACTTTTAAGCCCAAAATTTCGATCCAGCCCAAAGAAATTGTGGTTTTTCTTTAACCTAATAACTAAAAGCCTTTGTCTAGCCCATTTTAAACATGTTTTGGCCTATTAATTGGTTTTTAATTGTGTTTTGGCAAGAAAATATACATATAGGCTTTTTAATTTGTGAAAATCTTTGATGTATTGAAGAACTAATATTTATTTTGAAAATTATATATAAATTTTTGTATATGTATGTATAAAATTTTGTAAAATTATATATAAATTTCCAATCCGATTAATTCCGATTAATCCCTAGTCCCCACCTAGCCGCCCGACTACCGATTAGCGATTTTTACAACCATGGGCAAAACAGGTTGGGTTGGGTTTGGTTGTCATGCAAATGCTTTTTTTTCTTCTTCTTTCACTTGTATATATGTGTTTAATATGATTACATTGCAATAGTAGTTTCAAATTTGAAAGAAGCGATCGTATCCACTACAAATCACTTTCTTACCCATTTGCCATGTTTCTTTTTAACCAACCCCTTCCCTTTGGGGCCACAACCACACTTTCAGAGTTTCAGACAACGCGAGGCACAAGGAAAATGTCTTGCGGTCACCAGGTCCAATGGTCAAAGTTTGGACAAGGCTTTTGGCAAAGATCCCGGCCAGAATCCGCTGAGATTCTGGCTAAATCCTGTAAATACCAACTAACTTTTGCAAAATGGCCTTAGACAAGCAAAGAACATGTCTAAACCCCTAAAAATGATATGTTTATGCTATACGTCTTGCTTATCTCGTGTCCTTTCTTTTTACGTGTTTTGAGCCTTGGTCTAGGGCTCATCCTTTGCTCTTTGAGTGTGTCTTGTGTCTTCGACAACTATGCCTTATCTAGAGAAAGACATAACTCCGAACATACCCATTAGTAAATAAACGTTTGGATATAGACACGACTCCTCCATATCCAGATAAAGACATAGCCCCTAACATACCCAAAAGTGATTTTTTGTACTCAAGTTTTTTGTTGTTCTCAAATGAACTTTTTCCTTTTCCCAACAGTTATTTGTATCTTACTGAAACTAATAATCCAAATCCTTATCTAAGAACAATACATGTCTATTAAATAAAATAAATTGGTGAGGGATTAGTCACAGGCGTCCTAGCTTATTTACTTCTTGCTTTTTGATCCTAAGATCCAAAGAGATTTTTTTTTTTTTGCTGCTTTAAAAATCCAACATATCCTAAAAGCAACCCAGCATTCCAGAACTATTAGATAGTCCTAGATAAAATATGCACCTGCATGCGTGACTGTGTGTATAAAGACGTCCAATAGAAACAATTGAACCGTTCATGTTCACAAAGAGAGGTTCCTAACAGTTGAAGTCAACTTTATGATATAACACTATGGTATCACTTTGGTTGCTAATAGGCCGAATATATAATTGTAACATATTTAGGATATATATTATATAAATAGAGATATACTTTGATAGGCAGTTTAATATTTGTAATCCTATCCCAAAATACATGGGATCCCATTGTATATTTGTATATTTAATTCATGAATGAGAAGAGAAGGGCAAGGAATGATTCAGCAATTCTAATATGTTATCACAGTCTTTCTAATCTGCATCTCGTAACCCTACCCTCTCTCTTCTTCTACATAGAATTTTTCTCTTTTCTTCTTCGTCTCTAATGGAGAAAATTCACCCTGCCATCACTGTTACCAACATCCACAATTTCATCCCTGTTAAACTAGACATGGAAGATAACCAATACACCTCTTGGTCCGAGTTGTTCAAAATCCACAACAGAGCATTTGAAGTTCTTGACCACATACTTCCTGTTTCTCCTTCTGGAGCCATACCCAAAGAAACAGACAAAACCCCTCCACCACATGACCAAACTTTGGTCTCGCATTGATGCCATTGTGCTTCAATGGATCTACGGGACCATCTCCACTGATTTACTCCATACGATCCTCACACCCGACACAACTGCCGCCAAAGCTTGGAGCTCTCTTGCACAAATTTTTTAAGACAACAGCAATATTCGTGCCGTCCATCTTGAACACAAATTCAACAACACTCGTCAAGAACAATTTTCAAGTGTTATTGCCTACTGTCAAGCCCTAAAAGTCCTTATTGATTGCTTTGCCAATGTTGGTCACCCAATTTCTAATCAACGCTTGGTCCTCCAGCTTATTTCTGGCCTATCTGAATAATTTGATAACATCGGCACCCTTCTTCAACAAACGATTCCTCAACCGGATTTCTATGAAGCCAGGTCCCGGTTAATTCTAGAAGAAACAAGAAAAGAACATCACACTCAAGGCACTTCTGCAGCTGCCGCTCTTTTCGCTTCCTCACACCAACCTGGGCAATCCGATCCTCCTGCTCGAAATCATGATCGAGGATCTGAAATATCCTAAATATATTACAATTATATATTCGGTCTATTAGTTGCCTTGTCTAATATTTACAAAAATCCCAACTCCAAAATGACATAGAAGCGGACAGTGTAAAACTTTAAAAGATCATATAGAGGGATAAAATAAACTAGCCATTTAATTTATACTACTGTCACAAGTGACAAGCCTACAACTTTTTGGTGGATCATGATAGTAGTCGAAACGGATCATCTTTTGGTACAGGTTGGTTTATATAGGTCGTATTTGGCTTGACTTGTGTCCCATTTTAAAAAAAGTTATAATTAATTACTTATATTTTAATAAAATATATAATATTGCTATGATAATCTAAATCAATTTAAGAAGTTGGACAGGTTAAGAGTGGTCCTAGGTAATGTCCTGTTTGTTTTGTGTGATTCTAGCCATAAGTGAATGGGTTCAAATTGCTACCTCTAGCCAATGAGAAAATAATATGAACCTATAAGAATTATAACTCATTATGCGGCTACTTCAACAATTTAATAATATAGTTGGTAATAGCAACTTTGAGATAAAATGATAAATTACTCACAGGGAAAAGAAAATCTAGAGCATCCCAGGCTGCATGACGAACCGCTCTTGTTGGATACATTGGACCACCTGGAGAAGTGAAGCTGTACAAGCATGTTTTAAGTCTAGTGCTTGTAGTCATTCTCAGTTCCAGACCTAAAAGTAAACCATGCTGCATTCATCATCGTTGTCTACATGAACTAGATTCCAATCATAACAACAGGGAAAAGGTGGCAAGATAACGGCTCAAAATGAACTGAGCCAGATTGATCTGTAAAAACTTGTATCCACCGTTTCAAACTATAAATAAATATTAAATACCATACTAACTAAATTTGAATTAAAATGATTTAGTCGGCTGTGTACATTTAAATATACTGCATGAGACTTTCAACGTGCTCCCCTTTTAGCTAACTTCTTATTTGGCCCATTTAAAGCAAAACACAGACCAAATCAACCCACTCCTAAGCAAGCGGGTTGAGTACAAAGCCATTAAACACCATAAAGCAAATATTACTTACCTTGGAGAACTTTAATGTGAGAGAGATAATGTAACAGCACTGGTTCGACTTTCAATTTTTGAAGCTGATTAATGAACAATATGTGATACGCATTATAATTTCCACTTCATTAAACGGATTCAATTCATGATAAAAGCCAGTTTCTTGGGTTTTACCTGATCAGTTAGTTCAATCACAAATATATCTGCGGGACCACCTACTAAGAAAGAATTTGAAAACTCCGGAAAGTTCTTTAAAAAGATTTCAATCTTGTCAACTGTAATAATAGAAAACGATAAAATTTATGCATAATTTAATTGAATATGCAGTGAAATAAACTATCATCTTTGTTTTTGAGTACTTAGATTATAAAGGAATATGAATCTTGAAAGAAGAAGAAAAAGATCTCGCTGTGCCTGCAAATCACAAGGATAAATTCATTTTTTGTCAATATAATATTTGTTCCAGCATGCAAATAAGATGCAGACTCAATTATTTACCTGCAAAGGGATCTTCTGCAACATCTCTGGTACCAATGCCACATCAACAAGAAGATACTACAACCAATTAAAAGAATGAGTCACTCAAGGGATCTTGTTTAATCGATAAAATATCGATAGTATAAGCCAGTAATCCTCGCACCGAAAAAACACTCTGGAAGTGTGTTGTGTTGGTTTGAATATCAATCCTACAAATGACATTAAAATGTATCAGAATTGAACATATAATATCTGGACCCTATGTTTGCATAGATGTAACTAACTAGGTAAAGGGAGTAAACGGAACAGGATTGATGCAAAGACCATACCAGAAGACGTTTGTAGCACCTTGCACAAGAGCTGATGAGTACCGAAGGAGGACATCTGAACTATCAAGTTCAACTTTAAATAACTGCAAGATAGACATATCCAAGATCAGATTTTCGTCTAATTTTCAATTCCTATATATTGTGGAAATAAGCTTTAAAATAATCACGAAAACAAGATTGCATAAAAAGGTAATGATGAACATGAATTACATACCCATTTGTGAAACAGGAGGGCAAAAATATGAGAAGCAAATGGCTGGCTCCAGAGTTGAACAATTAAAACAAGAATCGATTTCCCATTCTCGGGTTCCAAGAAAAAATGATCAGCAAGAACATCATAAAAGCATATGGGAATCTTAACTTCTATCAATGAATCAGAAGCTGCATCTTCCTTGCCAAGAATTATGTCTGTCCCAAGTCCATTGGGAAAGTAAAGACAACTAAGTACCCATAAAATCTCAGTCAACAGTTAAATGGGATAACGATTAGATATGAGAATATCCATGTTGCGAATTTGCACCCTTAATAATGAAATATTCTAATTTACCTCTTTAGGCTGATTGACAACAAATCTGTAACAATGTAAGCATAGATTTTGAAGGGAATCGATGAATAAGGCTGTCAAAACCATCACATAAGAAAATTTTGCGAGCTAGCATTTAGGGTAAAGCCACATTCGCATCAATTAATGTTTGTAATGCATTCAATATCGATAAGCTATAAATTTAATCTTGCACTCTGTTTAAGGCCACCATTCTAAATACTAAATTCTAACCCAATGATAATATAACTATATACTTGATCCCGGCAAACAAGTTCCAAAAACAAAAACAAATGATCACATGTCATAGAAAGGCTCTTGTAGAGTCCTTTTCTTTGCCCACCTATCAGTAATACATTTAGAGGGAAGCAGTCTAACTCGTTAAAAATCATAACTTTTTTTATAAATATATACCATCATTTGATCCCCTATCCCTAGACACTATCACAACCTCAATGATACCTAAATGACTCAAATTCTTACCATTTTAGTCAATTTTCAACATCATAAGGTTGCATTTAAAACAGAACCTGCAAAATTCTGATCAGTTCACAAAGCTTCTTTTGATATATAATTGTATGAACACAAATACACAATGGGATCCCAAATTTGCAACCATACATTTCAATATTTAGTTTCTTATAGAAATGAATCATATTACAAAGTTCTAGTTTACCTCTAGCTCGATCATCAACTTCTAAAGCAACGTCAGCAAACAGCGCTTGTAATAAATCGCGTCTTTGATTTGGTAAAGCGATCGCCTGAAGAAATCACAAAGCAAAAGATTCAATAATCAATTCACATAACTATAATCATATGAATCGATCAACAACGCATGATTATGCAAACAACTCATCAATTATGATTCAAATCGAAACGCAAATTAACCTTTTGAAGCTTTTTATCGATCTCTTGGGTGAGCGCAGAGAAATACGCAGAGCTTCTCGGAGTAACGGCGAATGACGGCATTGTTTCAATCAGTTTCTCCGGCGAAAGATCATTTGATTTGAAAACTGAAAATCAGATTCAAATAAATCAACAATAGATCATAAACAGGAAAACCCTATGCCCAAATCGTAATTGCGGTTAATTTCGACAAAATCACAAGCCTTGCCGGAATACAAAACTAGTTCACCGGCGGTCACAACGGCGGACGGTGGTGGCGGATAAGCAACATCGTTGACGAAACATATATAGGATTTGATAATAATATTAGGGGATCAAAAATTATAGGTTTTATAGTTAATTGGTCTACATTGATCCATAATTTATTTTCTATCAAAGGAGATCTAAATTTTAAAGAAAGTTTGAAAGGTACGTTGGTTGGCTTTTGAAGGAAAATATTTAATTTAATTGTTCATAGTTTTAAAGAACAAGAAACAAAAATATAGTTTTCTAATTTCATAAAATTAATGTTTATAAAAGTTTAGAAAAAATAAGAGTATCATGTATCATTTATTAGAGGAACTAGGATGTATCGTACATGATCTTAGAAGATGTAAAATTTGCATCATTTATGTTTCAATGTATAACCACCGAATTCAATTTTTTTTCCTTTTGTTATGAGAAAACTTGCATCATTTATATTGTCCTAGGAGATCTTTATGAAGCACACTCGGATGGCATCAAGCATGCCACTAGATAAGCGAAATCTCTAAGATTATGTGGTCTAGATAGTTTTAGATATTATATATATGGGGGAAAGATTAAATAAGAATAGATTTTTGTATAAAAAGAGTAGGAACTAATATAATTATGACATGTGTCATGATAATTTAGATATAATATCTTATTTTTTGTCTAAGATTTTTATTTTTCTATACTAAATTCTTTTTTGTACTGAATTTGTGTTTTTTGTACTAGATTTGTGTTTTTTGTAGTGAATTTTGTTTTTTTTACTAGATTTGTGTTTTTTGTAGTGTATTTTGTTTTTTATATTGTATTTTTGTTTTTTGAACTACATTTTTATTTTATTTTTTTGCACTGGATTCTTGTTTTTTTGTGCTGCATTTTTTATTTTTTATACTAGATTTTTGATTTTTTGTAATAGATTTTGTTTTTTTTTTGTGCTGGATTTTGTTTTTTGTCTAAATTTTTGTTTTTATATATTTAGCATATCACATATTAAACTCTTATTGCTTCTCACTCTTTTTAGACAAAAATCTATTTTTAGTGGATCCAACCCCATTATATATGTTTGGTTAGGAAATAAAAAAATATCCCGTTTTTTTAATCAAGTGTTATAATAATTATTTTTTTTGAACAGCGAAGGTCTCAATCGTGTTAATTCACTGTTTTCAGGTCATGTCACCAAGATCTAGTTACCTGAACCTCCCATGAGCCACCACAACCATCCCAGGAGGAAACCCCACTGTGAAAACCTCCTGACCCCTCAAACTCATATTTCGCTGCAAGAAGGATTTGAACCCAAGACATTCCGTTTAGAAGAATCCTGGGGTACCATTGAGGCAATGACTCATTGGTATCATAATTATTTTTTAATAAATTTATTTAAATATTTAAAAATGTATTCTATTAGTGTTATTATTAGTATCTATAATAGAAAGAAACAAAAAATAAAAAGATATCATATATCCTTTTATTTAATATGAAAACGATAAGAAAACAAAGATAATAAAATAAATGGCATGTCATTCTAAATTAGATCTTTATGATAGGTTTTGTATTTAGTATTCATCCATTTGTGAAGACCTACCTTTGCTACGTCATGTCTCGATGGATGACATGCCTTTTTTTTATATTTAGTATTCTCTTCTATCTTGTACTTAGTATCCGCCTATATAACCTTATCACTGTCACCAGTTTCACTTGGTTATGTCATTAGTGATTATCACTAATCACCAAAAGAATTATTATTATTATTATTATTATTATTATTATTATTATTATTATTATTATTATTATTATCATGATGAAAATTTTTATTCTTTTAATTATTATAATTAAAAGATATTCTAGACGTTTATCTAATATTATTGTAGATTGTTGGCATTTGGAATTGTGTTGTATGTATCTTAGCCCTGTGAACGATACGAACGAACACAAACACATGCATGTTTGTGTTCGTTCATTTAAATTTAACCGAACACGAACACATTAACGAGCATGATTTTTTTGTTCGTGTTCGTTTATTAAGAAAATGAATATGTTCATGTTCGTTCATTAATAAATTAAATGAACTGTTCACTAACATAAATGAACACAAACGAATTAAAATAAACAAACAAACATAAATGAACATTTTTTAACACTATTGAAAAATTATAAATGAACATGAACAATATTGAACAAACATAAACAAACACAATTGAACAAGTATAAAAGAACACAAACGACAAGTCTCTTAAATGTAAATATATTTCATTCGTAAACTAGACAGTTAACCAAATACAGACTAACATTACATAGTTAACGAACATAAAGGAACATAAACGAACACAAATAAACGAGCATAAATAAACGAACATTACATATTTGTGTTCGTTCATTTATTAAATAAACGAACTTCTTGCCGAGCAAGTTCACGAACAGTTCATGAACTGTTCGGTTCGTTTACATGCCTAAATTATATCTTTTACTATTTATCTTTAAATGTCAATTATTATTATTTTAATGAGTATGGATATTGGTACACTGGTGTATGGATAACAACATTTTTTTGTATTTTTTAATATTAAAAAATATTAAAAAAATATGTATGAGTAAAATTATGTGAGTATGATGTGATTGATTTGATTTGAGTATGGTGTATAAAAGTGGAGGGTGATTTATAATATTAGGACCCTTTGAAATTAATTTTATAACTATTTTTGATCGATCAATTTTTCACGACTTGGAGTGATAATTTCTCCCACGGTATTATAATAATCATGTTTTAGATTTTGAGGTTAGGAACATAACGTGGTTAATTAAAATATCGTACGTGTTATTGTTGGTATCTAGCTTCAACTTGTTTAATTCAATTAAACTTCTTCAAAAACAGAAAAAAGTTTAAAAATAAATATTTTATAACTTCAACCCACTAATTAACTAGTTATGACACATTCATCCCATTTACATTTGATTATAAACATATCATTGACAACCTGCCAACCAATTTATAACCGCTAGCTAGCTTTACACTTTTAACAGGGTTGCATTCAAGATCATGATTTTACATAATAAACAAGCATATGAGTCATGTTTAGATTCATGAATTTTAAACCATGGTTAACGGACAACATACTAACATAGTGAGAATCAACCTAACAACTGATTATTTTTATTATAGGAAAATACAAACAATACCACTTGGATGATTATTATTATGAAAAGTTTTAGGGAACATGTATTCGGATATTTATATCTTTGCATAACAAAGAAACAGAAACAACAGTGGGGATTTAGAGCAAGTACGAGAGGTGCGATCACACACGAACTATATTTTTAGGGGGGCCTAATTTTAAAAAAAAAACTATTATATAGATTAATTTATTTTACAACAACACACATATAATTTACATTCTAATTTTTTAAATATATTTAACCAAGTTACGAATTTTATAAAAGATAAAAGAAAAACTTTTTCCTTAAACATTTAATCCAATAACTAATTACAATTTAAATTTAGGTAAAAAAACAAATTAACTCACTTCATGTTTAGTTACAAGCAAATTACCACACACGCACACATATAACCCATTTTTAATATTCGCACAGGACACCTATTTCCTCATATACGGCCCTGATAAACAATATACGAAAGCAGAACATGAACCTTGTATATATCTTGAAGACAATTTCATCCATTTCATTTATTTTCCAAACAATTTTAATCATATATATTGCTCAAAGCATCTATCTTGCAAAAAATTTCATCCAAATTTACATGACTTGAAGGGTTCTCCCATTGCAAAAGTTCCATAACACATTTCTCAATCTCCCTAGTTTCCCTTACCAAACCTCTCAAGCAAAAGGCAAAAGCACTTGAACCCAATATCACCTCATGTCTCTTCTCCTCCTCACACCCTTCACCAAACACAAGTTCACATGATTTTGTTATATATGAATTTACCATTTTGTCCATCTCATCCTCACCATTTGGTCCATGCATATGTAACTTATATGGGCTAATTGGTAACTTCCCCAACTCAAGATCACTAGATGTGTTACAAGCATTACTCTTTTGAAGTTCCATCTCAAGATTGGTTAGTGATTTGATCAAAATAACCCTTTCTAAACACTTGATTGAAGGTTGAATCATTTCTTTAAAAAGCTCAACCTCATCCTCAAGTTTATTCAAACTTAAGTTCTCTTGTTGTAAAGAACCATTTGCATGGTTCAAAATGACTAAAAGACCCTCTATGTTTGACAAAGTCATCAATAGCTTATTGTAACAAACACCATTAAAGGGTAAAAACCAAAAGTTGGGTTCCATTTCAGCCTCCTCAATGAACCTTCTTAGCTCATTCACATTAGCCTTAAGCTTCTTTAGAGCACCCCCAAAACAATCTTTTTGACTGCAATGACTCACCGTGCATATGCACTCCTGCAAAGCATGAAGGCTCTTAGAAAGTTGTATCTTGGCTAGAGTTGATGCTCGTTTAGGTCGAAACATGAGCTCAACAGCGATTGAACACAATAACCCTATGGACGCTTCCACAATTCTGATGATAGCAAATTCGGTTGGTTTCCCAAAATGCTCTCTACCAAGAATTAGCACAGCCCCGATTACAGCTGACACCCCGCCAGCCGGACCATACATACGACTTCGCCTGAGTAGGCTGCAAAATATGAACCATGGAAGAAGAATCAAGAACCTTAATTTAACATATTTTTCAAGAACAAAGCAACCCAATACTCCATAGACGGTTCCTAACGCAGTTCCTTGAGCTTTGAGATTAGATACCCTAAACACAGCTTCTCTTGATGTTGCAAAACTTATTGCTACTGGCAGTCCAGACCATATCCCATTTTGTTTACTATATATTAGTCCAAATAGAACAGCAAAACCTACTGATAATGAACATTTTAATGCTAGAATGAACCTTCTCTGCATCACAAACGACCTAATCCGTTCAAAAAAACCCTCTTTTTGATTCTTTTTCTTCGGTTGATCGCTTGATGATGTAGGGCAGTTTGTTACTGGACTGTTTGCCATCTTTCTTTGAAGCAATTTGCAACAAAATAAGAAGAAAAAAGAGGGCAATTCTTTGTGGCTTTGAGGGAAAGAATGAGGGAAAAGCAATAGATTTTCAAGATTTGATTCAGGAAAAGTTGCTAAATCAAAAGGCTTGCAAGACTTTATCTGATCAAAGGTTTGGGTTATGTTTTCTTGAAGGTTTTGCATGTGATCATTTAGATCTTGGTCAAGGATTTGTGGTGGAAATGAATGAATATTATGCAATGCAATTAGCAAACCCTTTATTGGCATCTCTGTGGCTTGTAACTTTTCTGCTGTTTTCATGCAGTAGGGTTTCAAGAAATTTATTGGAAGTGTTTCCCATTTCATGCTTTCCTGCACAAAGATTAAATCATAAGCACATGCTATCATATGATTTTTTTTTCATATCATTACAATTATAATACACTTACCGTCATCTTAAAAATTGTTTGTTTATATCACTTTTAATTTATATATCCATTAATCCTAGCAAATTTTAGCATGATACATAGTATAGTTGGGGTTTTTAACTCACCGTGTTTGTGAGTCGGCAAGTCAATCGAAAATCTGACATGTGTCCAAAGATTACATGAACAAATAATCGTGTTAAATACACGAACCCAAACATTAACCTGAGAATTCATAGGTTTTAACACTACTAAGATCTGTTTGTCCTGAATTATTATTATTATTATTATTTTTTCTTTCATATTAATACTTTACAATTAAAAAAATTAAAACCAGGAATACTAAATGAATTAAAAAAATTACATTTAAATTATAACATCTTCTAAAAATTTCTTTTTTAATTTCAAAATTTTGACATAAATTAACAAGTTCACTAATTAGTTTAGTTAATCTGTGATCAGTTAAACAAACATAAACCATTAATGTAAAACTCAAGCATATGAATTTCATGTTACATTCGTGTGTCATATAATAAATTAACCAGAAGTTATAACCTAAAGACATAGTAAGCTGATAATTAAATATTAGATTAATAGCATATTAATTCATATATATGCAACATGGAAATCAGAGCTTACTTTCTTGTCCTTGATAGCATTTAGGAGTTTGGTTCCTTTAATGGTTAGTGACTTGGCTTGTGAAACAAATGCTTGTGCACTTGTGTCGTCTTTCGCACAAAATGCCTTTACACATAGTTTTACGATCTCTAAAGCATTATCTGCATAAAGCTTGCACTTCTTTTTCACCTAAAATATTACAACATTACATCACATAATTAATTATTATATTATGTAATTGCATGGATATATGTATGCATGTATGTGATGCATGTATGGTGTATATGCATGCATATGGTATATGATTCATATAATTATATATATGGATATACGCATGGGTATATATGTGATATATATGGATGTATGCATGCATGTACTGTATACGGTATATATGCACGTACTCTTCTTATTTAATTTGCATAAAGCCTAATTAGATTTTGTTTCTCCTTAATTAATTGAGCTTATGTTATTTAAATATTTTTTAAATAAATTAAACAAGTCATAGGTAAAAATCAATTTGCATATAATGATTTGTGGAATAGCAAGAAGCAATATCTTAAATCGTTGAATAATAACATCACCCTTTTGTTATTTTCGTAAAGTTAAATAGTTTTTACAATACTAAAACTATGATGACACCACTATATTTTGTGGGGTGGAAATTAAGAGAACGAGTCTTAAAACAAACGAAGTGCATATATATGCACTTACGTTTGTACGGTTGTACCAATAAACCCATTTATATGTATATATTTGAAAATAAATACGTGGTTCACATTAAACTATATTTTTTTATTCAAGTTCCAATTTTTTATTTAATTTAATATGGACCACATATTTATTTTCAAAATTTCAAATAGATGACCCAGATAGGGTTTAAATGTTTCTCTCTAAAATTGGATTTTCACATAATACAAACCTTTTATATATATATATATAGGTAAGAAATACAAACAAAAGAAAAAAAAATAAAAAAAATAAATATTTCATATTATTATATATATGTAACTTGTATGCTAGTTACATACATGCAACTCTATGAGTTCCATGCGAAACCTTTTGAGTTACATATGCGTAACTTCGTGATTTAAAAATATTTATTAAATTTTTTTTCACTATAATATTTCTTACCTTATAATAAAAAATTACGTTTTTTAAAATTAAAATTATTGGTTAGTATAATTTTCTTAGTTTTTTAGTTTTCTTCAAAATAAATGATTTTCTTCTAAAACTTCCTCTCTATATCTGTGTGTGTACTGCATGTCATGTAAAAACGCACATAATAAAATAATTAATTCATTTCTAAATATTAAGAAAAAAGATTGAATCTATATACAATATTGCATCATCTCTTCTAAATTTAAAAACATATTTGAACAATTTTCATCACCAACACATAAATTACATATGTAAACATATATACAGTTAAAATAAGAAGATAAAAACATTAAAATAAAATAGTTTAATATTATATAACATAGAAATTTGTATGCATTTGTTCACGGTAGTAATTTAGCTTTATATATTAAAGATATCATAAACAACATACCCACACATATGTGCATGTTACGTTAATTAAAAACAAATAGCAGTTGAAAAATAAAAGGTAAAAACATAATATTTTAAAATTAAAATATAATTTTTAACAATTTATTAGTTTGCATTTAAATGCATGTATGTATTGTTTATGAACATTTTTGCTCACAATAATCTTAATAAATTATAAAATTTTATTTATTTTTTAAAATTTTTATGGTCGGTTTAGCTAGTAGCTAAGTCTCCGTTTTACTTCTAACGTTGGTTCATGTATACGTGTCATTCGGCCGTTACCTGACAAGTCGCCAGACCAGGATATGGCAGCAACAACGCGATCACACAAGCCAAAACCCCAAGGGTGGTGCTAGCCGCCATGTGTACCGGATGCATGACCGGATCAGTCTCACCACCCATATCATACGCCACCACGTAGATAATCACAATCTGCCCCAACGCTATTCTCTTCGACACAATATGTGTCTTATGATCCGGCAACATCACAACAAACGCCGCCATACCCACCACCACCGCAGTTAAGGCCGTCGTCAGGTGCGATGGCCCTATCACCCAGAGCCCTAAGATTGCTGGGATAATAGTTAACACGATAGCACATAGGGCGTCCCAGCACCCACGCAGCGTGTCACCTAGGGACGCGCCTGTAATGATCAGAATGACAGTGACGTAGGAGAACGCGGGGAAGGCGACTTGGCGGCGGAGGTAGGAGGGGCCGAAGAGGGTGGCGGCGGCAACGATGGCGCACGCGGTGGCGGTCCGGAGGGAGGCGGCTAGGCAGGAGAGCAATAGGGACCGGGATTGTGCATTAAGGTTAAGTCTAGAGGTTAGCATTGTGATGAATTAGTGGGTTTTGGTTGTGAAGATCACGGTATAAGAAAGGACCGAGAAATGTGATATATTGTGAGGGGATGCACACACGAATTTATACATGACGATTAATGGTGGACCCCTATTGAGTGGGATGAATAGCTGCGTTAGATTATAAATATGAAAGTTTTTTATTACTTAAAAATAACAAACGCGTTTAACTTATATTTGTGGTGTCACATGTATATAGAACTAATGGATTTCCCTGTGTTGTTGCGACAGGAATCCAGTAATGATTTTGAATATCAGAGTGTAGAAATGATCCTGTGTATTAAAATGTGGAAATAAACATTATACAACGGTAGTTACTCTAGCATAAAAGTCTAAAGTGTACTTATTGTAAATGTTTCTGTTACATCAAAAAATGATTGTGTTAAGTCTTAAAATTTAACATCAAAAAATACAAACATAAGATGATAAATAAAGTTATTGTTCATTTTTAAACATTTAATAATAAAAAAAAATTAAAAACGAGCTAAAACTAGTCTCATACAATGTCTCCAATTAAAAAAAGTTTGAGTTATACTGTTCTTTCGGTGTAAGATCATAAAGGTTATTGCTCTTCAAAACTATCCAAGTCCTTGTCCCAACTCCCAGAAGTCCAATATAGGTTTCGGAAGAACAGTGCTATCTTCAGGAAGTAAATGGCCTTCGGAAGGAACCTAAGTTCCTCAGAAGACCAAGTACCTTCGGAAGATAACCTTGTTCTTTGAGATCCTCCAAAGAAGATAAAGTCTTCCGAGCACAAGTGCTTCCGAACGCATGCTTAACAGCTTCCGAAGACAAAGACTTCCAAAGACTTGGTTCTGACAAAGATCCCATATACTTATAGAAATGATGAGAACTGCTTTCTCTCATAAAGACCAACAAAGAAGACATTCATATGATAGTCATCAGCAAAAAAGATTTGTCAGAACTACAGAGACATTGATTTTTAAAATATCGAGGGTTAATATATTATTGACACGTGACACGTACGTGGATATTTTTAAAAAAGATATTTTTACGCATAAGGAAGTCGTTTTTTTTTATTTTCTTAATTCTTTTTATCCAATTAAACCAAATTAACGCGTGATATCTCGTCTCTGTAGTTCTAGAAACCTTACCTTTTTTCTCTCAAAACAAACTATCTTGCTTCTTTCACTATCTAATCAGGGCCGGTTCTGAGAATTTAAGTGCCCCGGACGTACTGAAAAAAAATGCCACTAGTAAATTATAAATTTGTGTTTTTTCAGTTTTGTGTTTGGACATATAAGTAAATATATACACTTTAAAGGCAACTTTTAAAATTTTTGTGCCCTTGTAATAAATGGGCCATAGACGGAGGTCGGGTTTGCCCCTCCCCAAGGCCTCCCATGTATCTAATAAATCATGAATCTTTCCTTTGTTACATTCGTTCATTCTCTTAATTCATATCACATTTCTTTTTAATAAATGCTTATTTATTTATATATTTTAGATTAAAAAATGGTTTTTCTATTAATAAACACACTTAAAAAAATTATAAAATGCCAAGTATTTCTAAAACTATTATTAAAATACAAAATGTTTTAAAACTAGTGTTTTTAAAAAAGAAAATATTTATAAAAAAATTTCATAAAAAAAGATTAAGAAAAACAAAATAATCAAATCTAGAGTTTTTAAACGAGTTTGTATAATACATTACTATTTTTTTATTACTAACTAATTAATCTTACTTTATTCAACACTAGGTTAAATACCCGTGTAATACACAGGTTCAATAACAAAAAAATATTACAAACCAAAACTCTTGAATTTCCTTCAAATGGAAAAAAAATAGATCAAAGATTCTAATTAAATTCTTTAATGAGCATAACCAAGATCAACCAGATGTCACAGAATATCCGATTGTTGCGTGTTCATTAAATAAATGATCATTATTAAAAGAAAATTAAAAAGTCCGCATAATTCATTGATATATAACTATTTATAAATGAAATAAACTTCGTATATATGATAGCCATACAGGCGATACGCAATCCAAGTGAGGGCTATTGATTATGTTTAATTATTAAACAACATAATGGTTGTCTTGATAAACAGATCAGTCTTGACAATAAGACTATTGGTTAGATCTCTCACCTTCCATTGTAGATCGAGGTCAGGGGTTCGAATCCATTTGATGGCAAGTTTGAAATACATCAGGTGAATGGTCTGTTTGGGGTTTATCTCAGGTTCGATCCCAATGGGAGGCGAGGGTCTACCTATTCCACGGGGTTCCTACGCATCTTAGGGGCATATGTCTTACCTCTACCCGGAGGCACGCTTAAGACAGCATATGTGGTACGTAAGAACATTGTCGTTTCAAAAAAAAAGATAAACAGAAACAAATAAAAAACATTAATTTAAGTTAATATGCGGGTGGACAAATTAGTCTATGATTTAGAAGACTTCAATGGTATTAAAATTCACTCAATGCTTCTTAATGAATTACTGGCCACTTCATGCATGGGAATACATTTTTTTTCTACAAAATAATACGTGCAGATTTTAAGCATAAAAAGAAAGTGAAAACACATTCAAGGGTATTGACTATAGATACATGCATACATACATACAAATATATACACAAGAACTTTAGCATCTTAGTTTCTTGAATACATGGTCCATATTTTGGCTCCATATTTCATGATACAAAGCCCAAAGCTTATCTACTCATGTTAAACCTACAATATTTATTATTTGATATTCTTTAGCTAAAATGGAAATGGGTCAAGCAGGTTTAAAGTCACCTAGACTTTGAGTCAGTGATTGTTCGAATATTCCCATTAATAAATCAAATTCAGGCGATTTAGTTTGTGTCTTGAATAAGAATAGGGATGGATTTGAATGATTAAAAATGAATGTCTAGCAAATGAAATTGAGAGCATAATTTAAGCGAGATTGTGGTAGTCGAATTCGAATGGTTGACCGATGTCGTGTTAGATATTTTAGTGTAATTGGGATTAATTTTATTGATCAATACGAATTATGAAATTCCTTAAATAAGTTGGGTGTGTGATGCACACTTGTTTAACGTTTTATAATTCAACGGGGTTCCAAGGGGGCAACGCCCCCAGTTAGCGGGATCCAAGGGGCGGCAGTCCCTGGCGGGGTCCAAGGGGCAGAGCCCCTGGCTTTTTTGTGAAAAATTGATTTTACGAATTTGGTTATAAAATTCGTAATAAAAGTTTAGTGGCTTTTTTGTGAAAAGGAAAACTTGAAAACTGCTTGAAAGCAGTTTCCAAAACTTGCCAACAAAATTTGATCGATGATTTCATATTTTTTTTCACTGGTTCATTCTTGAATTTCACAACAAATTTCATACTCGTTCTTGAATCGTAATTGAATTTTATCCGATCAAATATTTGAGTGACCCGCAAATAGTTTGATCTGAAAATACGATCCACGACTTTCAATTTCATCCGGGTGTTCGTGTTCTGGAATTTCTCTATAAAGATCAAACTATCTGTTGAAGATGGCGAACAAGAATTCAACGAAGGAGATGACGAGTAAGTTTGACAAATTGGAAAAGTTTGCAGGCCAGGATTTCAGGCGTTGGCAGAAGAAGATGCACTTCCTTCTTACTATTTTGAAAGTGGTGTACGTGTTAAGCACTCCCATACCCGAAATACTTGAAGATGGAAACTTGGAACAAATCAGGAAACGATCAAAGTGGGGGAATGACAACTACATCTGCCTTGGTCAGATTTTGAACGGTATGTGTGATGCTTTATTTGATATTTATCAAAATGTGGAGACTGCAAAAGTGTTATGTTATACCCTAGAAGCCAAATACATGGCAGAAGATTCTTCTAGTAAGAAGTTTCTTGTGAGTAATTTTATAAATTATAAAATGGTTGACTCTAGATCTGTCATGGAACAATATAACGAATTGTTGAGGATTTTAGGACAATTTACCCAACATGATATGAAAATGGATGAATCCATTCAGGTTTCAAGTATCATTGATAAGTTACCTCCTTCCTGGAAAGATTATAAACATAATCTAAAACATCAGAAAGGAGAATTAACTTTGGTTGAACTTGGAAGCCACTTCAAATCTAGAAGAATCTTTGAGGGGCTTTGAAAAAACGTGGGTAAATGATGAAAAGAAACCTGTTGGACCTTCTTTTGTTAACTTAGTTGAAGAAGGTGGATCATCCAAGAATAATCACAAGCTTAAAGGGAAACGAAAGTTTCAAGGGAAAGACAACAAGGGTTCAAATAAGAAGCAATTAATAACCTGTTGGAAATGTGGCAAAGTTGGTCACTTTGAGAAGGATTGTCGTGTTAGTAAACACAACAAGGAAGCTGGTCCAAGTGGGTCTAAGGACCCAAACAAGCAATAAGGCCAGAATTTAGTACAAAGTTATAATTCTGTTGTGAATTATGTATCACTAATTTCTGAGGCATGTTATGTACAGGATGATGATATTGCTTGGTGGGTTGATTCAGGTGCAACAAGTCACGTGTGTAAAGATCTTCGTTGGTTGGTGGGTTGATTCAGGTGCAACAAGTCACGTGTGTAAAGATCTTCGTTGGTTTAAGGACTTTCAACCAATTGAAGATGGATTTGTTATAAAGATGGGGAATGTTGCAACTGAACCAATCAAAGGACTAGGCAAAGTAAAGCTTGTTTTTACTTCTAGGAAATGTTTATGTTTAGACAATGTCTTGTATGTTCTAGGGATTCTAAAGAATCTCTTTTATGGTATTATGTTAAATAATTGTGGTTACAAACAAGTGTTGGAAAGTGACAAGTTTATCTTGTCTAGAAATGGTACTTTTGTGGGTTTTGGTTATCTTTGTAATGGCATGTTTAAGTTGAATCTTGATGTTTCTTTTAGTAATGAATCTATGTGCATGACTTCTACAAGTTCTAGTAGTAATTTGAATAAATCAGAATTATGGCATGCTAGACTAGGACATGTGCATTATAAAAGGCTAAAAGAAATGTCAAAAATGAGTATGATAGCCGCTTTTGAAATGAATAATGAAAAATGTAAAACTTGCATGCTAACAAAGATAACTAGATTACCGTTCACTTATGTTCAAAGAGAATCTAAGGTGCTAGAATTGATACATAGTGACTTATGTGATTTTCATGCAACTCTATCTATAGGAAATAAAAAAATATATTGTTACATTTATTGATGCTTCTAGATTTTGCTATGTATATCTTTTATACTCTAAAAATGAACCATTAGATAAATTTAAAATATATAAAACTGAAATAGAGTTGCAAAGAAATGAATTAATAAAGTCATTACGCACTGATAGGGAAGGTGAATATTATGATCCAAGTTATTTTCAATCAGTGGGGATTATTCATCAAACCACTGCTCCTTACCCTCCACAGCAAAATGGAGTGTCTGAAAGAAAATATAGAGTTTTAAAAAAAAATGGTTAATTCTATGCTATCATATTCTGGTTTAAGTGAAGGATTCTGGGGTGAGGCTATGTTAACAGCCTGCTATTTATTGAATAGAGTTCCAAATAAAAGGAACAAGATAACCCCATATGAACTTTGGTATGGCAAGCCTCCAAATTTGAACTATTTAAGAATTTGGGGTTGAAGAGTAAGGCTTAATGAACCCAAAAGGAAAAATTTGGGAGAAAGAGTATAGATTGCATCTCTATTGGATATGCAAAACATTCCAAGGCATATAAGTTTTATGTTATAGAACCTAATGATTATGTTTCAGTAAATATTGTTGTTGAGTCAAGAGATGCAATAGTTGATGAGGAGAGATTTTCATCAATATCTAGACCAAAGGATATGATTGTGAGTTCAAGTAACTCTGAAGAAATTAATCATAAAGAAATTTCTTCTACTTCAACTGAACCAAGAAGAAGTAAAAGAGCAAGAATAGCCAAAGATTTTGGTTCTGATTTTCAGCTATATTTAGTTGAAGGATCTAGAGATGAGATTTAAGCTAAATATGAATATTGTTTCAATATTGAGGAAGATCCAAAAACTTATAATGAAGCTATGGCATCTCGAGATGTTGCTTTCTGGAAAGAGGCAATTAATGATGAGATGGACTCTATTATGCAAAATAATACTTGGAAATTGACAGATTTACCTCTTGATTGTAAACCATTAGGTTGTAAATAGATATTCAAGAAAAAAAATGAAAGTGGATGGTACCATTGATAAGTGTAAAGCTAGATTGGTCATTCAAGGCTTTAGACAAAAGGAAGGTATTGATTATTTTGATACATATGCTCCAGTAGCAAGGATATTCACTATTAGATTGTTGATTGCTTTAGGAGCTATACACAATCTAGTGATCCATCAAACAGATGTAAAAACTGCTTTCTTGAATGGTGATTTGGATGAGGAGATATATATGAAACAACCTGAAGGTTTTGTTTTTCCTGGTAATGAGCATAAGGTGTGTAAACTTGTTAAGTCATTGTATGGTTTAAAACAAGCACCTAAACAATGGCATCAAAAGTTTGATGATGTTGTGTTGTCAAATGGTTATGTGCTTAACCAATCTGATAAATGTGTATACAACAAATTTGATAATTCTGGTAAAGGAGTTATAATTTGTTTGTATGTAGATGACATGTTGATATTTGGTACAAGCCAAGATCAGGTTGATTAAACAAAACAATTTTTGTCATCTAAATTTTCTATCAAATATTTGAGTAAACCGCAAATAGTTTGATCTAAAAGTGCGATCCACGACTTTCAATTTCATCCGGGTGTTCGTGTTCTGGAATTTCTCTACATGTCGAAGTGTCAGTCAAAAATAAGAGTAAACTCAAGTCCCAACTACCTTATTAGATAGGATAAGCAGGGTGTCGAACCACGAGGAGTATTGTGGAAAATGTTTGTAATTATCACTACTTACTAATTAACAAATGGAAAATCGATTAAAAGTTTGTTTATTAAACTTGAAAATCAATTTCAATTAACTACAATGGTTTTAAACAATTATGAAAGAGTGATTCCCCCGGGACTTGGATTCAAAGTGATATTCATAGATTAGTTACTAAGTTGCAACAACCACATAGACATGATTAGAAGATTCAAATGGTTGTGATGAACAAAGACTAGTTGATCCGATTGCAAAACAATAGAAGATTATCATATGAACATCAATTGCATATTATAAAACCCAATCACAATCTAATATATCCTAATTGCTAGAAATCTCAGGAATTGAAAGATAATGAGTTACGTTTTTAATAAAAATCCAATCTTTACAATCAAATGAATAAACGATAAGCAAAAAGCATCGAATGCTTAGATTGCTAGTTCCAAACACAATAGCAAACTAATCTAAACCACCACTTACAAGAATCCTACACCCGGAGGAACCCACGCAGAAATTAGCCTCTCATCTCGTTGGATTGAACTTCAAATCTGGTTTGGATCATCATTAGGGATAATTTGGCAATGATTATATGGAATAGAATAGCCAAAAAGCTTCAATCTTGACTTTATTGGTCGCCCAAAATCACCTGGAATCGAATGGGATGGAAAAAGATGTGCAGAAAACCTAAAAAATGGGTTTTTATATGCCTAGATCGCGTCAGGAGCTTAAGCTACGCCTCAGGCCGTAGGCTACGGTCATCAGGTTCTGCTAAGGAGGTCGTAGGCTACGCCCCAGGCCGTAGGCTACGATCTATCAGACTCCCATTTCTTGTTTTCGCCATATCTTCCTCATTTTAAGTCCGTTTTTCGCACCATAAAAACCCAAATCTTCGTCTCGAGATCCTCTAGCATATCAACTCATGATCCTTTCACTTTGAAATGGTTTAGTGCTTCCAAAATTGCTTCCAATCTTTGCATTTAACCTGCAACAACACAACTTGCATAGTTATCTAATTTCAACCAATCAACCACTCAAATCTATGTAAAATTTGACATTAAACACCCGTGATTTCCATTCTAAATCCCATATATCAATGATTCAAAATGATTGTTTAGCAAATGAAATTGAAAACAAAATTCTAAGCAAGATTGTGGTAAGATGATAGTCGATGATGTTGGGGTATACGACCACCATAAATAGAGAGAAGAGTGAGGGTCTCCTCCAAGCAACTTGCAACTTGACGTTCATTTTGGTATGGTTTTGATTTATGGTTTCAACGAAAGAGAGGATTGTGAAAGAGAGAAGGAAGAAGAGAGTGATAAAGGTATAGAAAAATGTAGGGTTTCTTCAATACAGAGAAGATGAGGAACGAGGAAGAAGAATGTGATTTTAGATTTTAGGGTTTCTTTAACAGACATAAGATGAGAAAAGAAAGTGATCGGATCAAGCAGTAGATAATAGATCCACGTGTTTTTCAAAATGGGTCAAAGGGAGCGGGTGGGAAAACGCAATGGAGATTGGCTGAGAATTGAAAATATCTAGGCTAATACCCTATATATAACAGATTATTGAAAAGAAAAAGAGTAAATGCTTAGTCGACACATATATTACAATATAAGCACACCGCACACGTGGCTTCCTTATTTTATAAAATATGAAGAGGAAAACATTTAAAATGTGAGGCAAACATTTACTTGTTTAATAGGAGATGGAATGAAATATCTTGGATAACTTGCTAAACATCATGGTGTAGGATACAACCAATCTATGTTTTTTCGGTGGCTGATTTGTTGGATTTGCATCGATTGTGTAATTGGGTTGGGAAGAGAAAGGAGGCATTTCATGCTATTATTCTGACAGCGGTTTGGTGTATTTGAAAGGCGAGAAATGATGCGGTTTTCAATGGAAAGCGACGCTCATATGTCCGGATATTCAAAGAGGTGCAATCTCTTAGTTTCTTTTGGGGTGAAAAACAGGGCTGCTTGGGAATCTTTAACATGGGAGGAATGGGAAAATTTTTATTGGTAGATAATCATGTATCTTGTCTGGTGGTAGATTGTTCTATTTGGTGTGTTTGTATTTTGGGTCCGGACGTGTTTTAGCGTCTTGCTAGCACATTCGGTTTTCTAATAAAGTTTCGCTGTTCAAAAAAAAAATTAAAATCGTAATCAACCTTTTTTACAAAAAGGAACTTACTCACAAAAATCAAGGAAAATGTGAAGATACGAGAAAAATCTGACACTCAAAGAGCAAATGATTGAATCTGAAAGAACACAAACTCGCAAGTCTTTCAACATTATAAATGGAATTGCAAGGCAAATACGTAAGCACAAACCTAACACAACCCACCCTCATTCTCCTTCTCGCTAACACTCATAATTTACTCTCAAAACCACCAAAGACTTGTACTTTTGGATTAGTTTACGTGTTAATTCACTTTTGGTCTCTAAAATTACCTATAATGTGAGAATAATTTGGTACTGTGTTTCAAATGTTTAATATTCGGAACCATATAAGAAATTTAAGAAACCTATGAACTAATAGTGAAATGCTAACAAATCAGAGTGATGATATCAACAATTTACTCTTAGAGAAATTAAGTTACTTCTGATATTCAGTTATCCAAAATCTAATAACTATAACTATTAAATTTGTACATATTAAAAGGCAATTTTGAAAGGATTTTATGATATATAGTATAAATACTTTAATGGTATTTTTTATTACAATGAAGTAATGTGTTCTTGATTTTATCAAAAACAAGGAAGCGTGTTTGATTTTTATGTTGAAATAGTATTGTAATATGTTTTATTTTAAAATTTAGTGTATCAGACATTTTAAAATACAGATTTGGGGTACTAAATTAAGTATCCGAAAGAAACCCGAAATTCTTGTTTCACATATCCAATTTTGAACACCTGGTGCCGTTTAGTTTTACAATGCAGGTCTGGGTTTGGCCCTTATCTGTTCCTTCTGTTATCTTTATCAGTCGGTTCTTGCCTCAAAGCCATGTAATATTTTCTTTTTTAAAAATAATTTATGTATAATTTAATTATAGTTTCTTTGATATTTGCAATCGCTAACTTTCTAAAAGTTATAAATACACAACCATGTTAATTTTTTTAACAATATTTTGATATAAATTTTATTGAATGAAGTTGCATTTAAAATAAAATAGGTTTTTATCTCTTAAAATTATCTTTACACATGTTTTAACGGGTGCTGTATTTCCTGAAACGACCAAAAACATGATCCAACACAACATTAGAACAATTAGGTTTTGATTGGAAAAGTAACTCATTTGAAAGAGCATGCATGTATTCGGGTTGACCCATTTATAAATAGGTCGACTTTGGGTTGATTGATTTTAAAAAGGTTGATCCGTTAAGCCGTTTAAGATTTTAAAATTATAATTTTTATTTTTTTCTTCCTAAAATATATATTTATTTGTTTTTCTTTTAAATATTTAGCATAATTTAATTAATCGATTAATGAAACTTCTTTTTTACAATTACCAAAATGAGTTTATTTCTTTTAGAGTTTCTATAAAAATGAAATTACGTACTTTATAATTTTCATATACGTAATTATATGGTTAGTCATAGTACTAATTTTTTTATTAAAAAATTATATTAACTACCAAGTTAATAACCTGTGTAATACATATCTTAAATAAATTATGGAAATTTATAGATTATTATATCAAATAGTTAGTAATGTAAATTAATTACAAAGCCTAACATGATATTTTGATATAAATTAATTAGTATTGAAATTATTTATAAGTAATTTATGTAATAAAACAACTTTTTCATTTTCAAACTTTTTTAAAGTTGATTTTTATAGACATCTTATTTAAAAAAAAGTTTTTAAAAAAATGTTATTATTTGATAATTTTCTAGCTATTTAAAACATTGATTTTAATTTATTTTTGTTTCTTGTAGAACTTTCTTTTAAAAAAATGTTTTTTCGTAAAACTTTTTATTTTTAAACTAACGAGTTTAAAGAATTTCATGTTTTTTAAGTGTTCATTTGTCTAAACTTTTCATATTTTATAATAATTTGATTTTTCAAAAAGTGCCTTTTCCAATATTGAAGATATTTTTTATAAAAATAATAAGATATCTTTTTCTAAATAATAAATTCATAAATAATATCTTTAGTATGTAATATAATTATTTAATATAAGATATGATTAAATAAGAGAGAGGTGGAAAAATTTAATTTGAGAATGTTTTTGAGAGTAACGTGTCTAAAATTATTTCAATTTATTGGTATAAAAATTTGTTACTTATGTAGAGCAACTAAACATGTTAATATGTTATTTTTAATGTGATATTAAGTCAATAATCAAATTACAACCTGCAAATTCGTTTTATTAATTTAGATAAAAAAAATTAAACGAGTCATGCTCAGGTTTATCCGAATTTATTTAAATTCAGGTCACGATTAAAAACTTTAACACGAATAAATATATGACTTGGGTTCGAGTAGCAAAACCCAACCCATCAACCCATAAATCCGCAACATTTTAGCCCGCTAGACCGACATGATTGTTACCACTAGCTTTATTGCAAATGCTAGGTATTTTTTTATTTATTGGTATGTTACATTTATTTAAGTTGATTTTCTCTGAAGAGTAGCGTTAAATTATTTAATAGTTCTATTTACCTAGTTATAAATAATTTTTCTTTATCAACATTCATTCAATCTAAATGTTATTAAAAGTTGAGTTTAAATTTATGATTAGTACAACTTTTTTTTCGTTAGGTAATTGTTTTGTTAATAGATTAGTTAACTTATTTAAATTAAGTTGTTATCAGTATTTACAAAATTAAAAATGGTTAAGCGGAAACTGCATGAGATTTTCCACGGCTGATCTTTGGTAATAATGTAGTGTTTTATAATTTTTTTTAGCTTTGGTAATATTTAGTGTTTTGCAACCTTTTTATATATTTATATTTATAAATTTACATGTAAATATGTAGAGCATCTTATATGTCACACGACACTTTTATAGATAACTTTACTTTACATCACAGATGATTTGATATATAAAATACACGGGTCTTATTCCCACATGTGTTGCATACTTGACGTTATCGACACCTATTCACCAAACACTCAACTGCTACTCAAGCTCTCATACATTCTTTGGCGCAAGGCCATATATGTTGAAAGAATTTATAAGGTCGTACAATGCAACAAAACCTGGAGCTTAATCCCTTTTACTTTCGCTCCTAATGTGATATGTATAATCCAAATACATTTTTGATATTCTTTCTTGAGCCAAAATAATCAAATGTAAGCCATTTTGACTCAAATTGCTTGTTAAGCACTGTTTACTATACAAGTTGGCACATCCATCTCGTCACCAACAAATAATCAAGAACCAAAGAGCTTGTAGCTCAACTGGCCATCGTACTCCATGATTCTTATGAGAATTAGGTTTTGTGAGGTTATGGAATCAAATCCTGGTCAAAGCGGTGAGTAAGGGGTTTAATTTTACCATATAGTTTGTTTCCTCCTAAAGGACAGGTGGATTTGTTCGGTTCGGCGCTCTCCAACACCTGGACGTTGGATGCCGGGGAGTTGGTAGCGGGCTTTGATCGCAGCACGTGGATTGTTGGGTCTGAGGATTCGTTTGGGCTATGAAGAGGCATTCCGCTGAGCCCTTGTTTGCTATTAAAAAAACAAATATCAAGGTTTAGTGGAGGGGCTACAATACTTGTCCCTCACACGACCTGACATGTATTTCAAAATGAATCATCTTCCTCAGTTCATGCATGATCTCACCAAGATTCACCCTAATGAAAATTTTACATGGTTACTTGCATCGAGTTCTTTTGATTCCATGTGATTCTCCACTCAATATTCGCACCTTCACCCATGTTGATTGGCTGGAGATAAAAGATACATAAAAAAGCATCAATTGATGCCCGTTTGTGATGCATGCATATAATGTATATATGTGTAGACCATCAAGGATCAAAACTAAAATTGCACTAGTTTTAAGTTTTAACGTTATTTTACTTATTTTGTGGAATAACGTTATAAGCATTGGATAATTAACTTCAAACGATAACTTTTAGCCGATGATTTCTTCGCAGCAGCCTATGTATCCCAACTGGAATATGAGGTAAAGTTTGTCTTCATCCTTCCCCTAGACCCTACTAAAGAACGCGAATATATTGGGTAAGTTTGTTTCTTTGTTTCTTTGTTTCTTTGTTATAGATGCTCCAATAATTACCTTAAACATTGCATTTCTAACAATATCATCCACCCACCAAAAGTGCAATGGCTAATTTCTCTTATGTTTGAACTTGGTTTCAATTCACACACTATACCCACAATTTATTATGATAATCTTGCGCTGCACATTATTCAATATATAAACCTAGTTTTTTATTTTAGAATGAAACATCTAGCTTTAGATTTTCGTTTTGTTAGAGAAATGTTCAAGGTGGTTCCCTCTGAGTCACACAAACTTTTGCTTCGCTTGAAATATCATCTTTTATCCCCTAAAATTGGACTCATTATCAAACTACCCATCTTGCTTGAGAAAGTTGCGGATCCTACCAATTCAACTTGTATAAAAGATTAATTTGTGTTAGGTTGTTGTTCTAATTAATCTCCTACGTAATTTTGCTTGAAGCATGGGTGACTGAAGGATAATTATAATAAGCTTAGGATTTTGGGTCTCACTTAGACAAGATTTTTATATTTTAAATTTTTTATACTTAAGTAAATAAAAAGTTTTGTTGGGCACATAAAAGTTAGTTTTTGCAATTTTTTAAAAGAGTAAATTTAGGTTTAGCCCATGTGGTTTAAGTATTTTAACTATTTCGGACCAAAATATAATTTTTAACAATTCATTTCCTGTGATTTAGACAAGTAACGTTTTTGGACCCCAACCATAGTTAGGTTGGGCCAAAATAGTTTTAATAGTTAAGTTTGAGGGGCCAAAAACCGTTAGTTATTTAAACCACATTAACTGAATTGATATGAAATATATTTTGGACCGAAATAATTAAAAAATTAAAAACATAATTATTAAAACGGTAATTTACTCTTTCTAAAAAACTATTTGTTTAATATGTTTTAACCTAGTCTTATGTACCATGATGCCGTGAAATTTGCAGTAGAATTGACAACCTAATTAATTAAGATGCTCGCCATTGCCTTCAATTTTAGGCTATGGGGCATGCCTCTTGGCTCCAACCACTCCACGTAGGTGTCACGTAGGCACCCACCACAACCACCCACTCAACCACTTGTGATGGAAATGCCCCACAAGTCATCCACGCCCCACATATATCTCCAAACTATCAAAAATTGAAAACCCAAACGGGGGAGGAGCATGGCTGTGGCCACGCCCAAGGCACTCATGCCTCTAGGGGCTGGTGTTCCACACCCAACCTAGCCCCACCCACGCTCCAACCACCCGGCACACCCAATGGTCTTAGTGAATACTGAATAAGAATGATTTGATAAATGTAGGATGAGTCATTGTCACATCTATTTGCATTTATTATTGGTTGAAAAGTTTGTGGCTCATATTCAACTGAATATAAATATAAAATCGAAATGCATCTGTCATTCCATTTTCTTTCATTTTAAACTTTAGTTTTCTAGTTGCACATCATTAGTGACAACGTCAATAAACTTTACCTGAAAATCATTAAATTTTTAGTTTGGTATATTGTTAGAAATGATTATTATCACATTTTTTTAATTTAACATTCTATTGATAATATACGTCTCATATATGTTTTTTCTAAATATACTATTTCAACAACGACTGTGTCACACCCCGAGCCGGCGGGGTTGGATCGGAGTCCCCGTCGGGCGGAAGGTTCTCGGGGCGCGATATCGTGAGTGATAATCGTGATGATCAGATTGTTTACATAGCATCAATGTTAAGAATAACTAAAGCACAATAGCATTAAACTAGGATTTCAAAGTTAAATTACATTTGACAATGTTCAGTAATTTAACTAAGTAACCCTATCAAAAGAATCAATTGTATCTATCTTGTATCTGTACAAGATATCAAAAGTGATTTGCCTCTGTAACAAAATCTGTGCTTTCCAAAAGTCTACTAGGTCCTTTGTCTGAGTATCCTAGTATGCATTCCTGAAGTCTGAGCCTATTCCTGTGCATCACCTGAGACAACATGTAAGAAAACAAAGTCAACACAATGGTTGGTGAGTTCATGTAGTTTTAGTTTTTGTAAAATAGCTTTTGCAAACCTTTTAGATAAAACCCTAACCTCATTAACAACACCTGTATCATCCAACTCGGTATGCTTATATATAGGGCATACCCCTGAGTCGAGCCTAGCTACGACCCGCCCAGACGCCGTCCCACCACATACTAAGTCACATAGGACATTGTTGTTAATGATAATTAAGCATTTTACCTACCATTCGATTCATTCTTCATCATAGCTTTGGTTTACTGTTTCAAAGTTTACAAGTCTATAGCATCCGTATGTATTAGCTTCAATATCAGTTTAACAAGCATTATGTTTAAAAGTTTATGATATCAACCCAAAAGTGTTCATGTTTCCCCTAGGTAACAACCTTAATCTCATTAACACCACATGTATCATCCAACTCGGTATGCTTATATATAGGGCATACCCCTGAGTCGAGCCTACGACCCGCCCAGACGCCGTCCCACCACATACTCAGTTGCATAGGACATTGCTGTTAATGATAATTAAGCGTCTTACCTACCCTCCATTTCGTTTATAGCTTTAGCATGATGTTTTAGTTTATAGCATGAGTGAACATTGAGGAATCATTGTATGGCAAGCACTGAGAGACCATCAGTCTACTCCTCAAGTCCCGACTATGAAGGTCACCCTCTGGCAAGCACTGAGAGGCCAACGGTCTGTTCCTTCAAGTCCCGACTAGGAATAACACCTGAAGGCAAGCACTGAGAGACCAACTATTGTTCTTCCATAGCCAATAGTTTAAGCATTCAAATAGTTTCACAACCGGTAAGGCAAGCACTGAGAGACCAAACCGTTGTTTTAGCATGGCAAGCATATAAGCATACAAAGTTTATAGCATGAGTGAACATTGAGGAATCACTGTATGGCAAGCACTGAGAGACCATAATAGGGGCCTTCTAGTCCCGAACGTGAAGAACACCTGAAGGCAAGCACTGAGAGACCAACTATTGTTCTTCAAGTCCTGACTAGGAAGAACACCTGAAGGCAAGCACTGAGAGACCAACTATTGTTCTTCCATAGTCAATAGTTTTAGCATTCAAGATTACAACATTTTGAGCACTCAAAGCATTTCGAGCATTCAAGCATAGTAAGCATATAGTATCAGCATGTAGCGTTAGCACTTAGCATTAGCATGTAGCATTAGCGTTTAGCATTAGCATGTAGCATTAGAGTTTAGCATTAGCATGTAGCATTTGTGTTTAGCATTAGCATGTAGCATTGTAGCATTTGTGTTAAGCATTAGCATGTAGCATTGAAGCATTTGTGTTAAGCTTGCTTTAGCATGTAGCATTGTAGCATTTGTGTTAAGCATTAGCATGTAGCATTAGTGTTTAGCATTAGCATGTAGCATTTGTGCTTGGCATTAGCATGTAGCATTTGTGCTTAGCATTAGCATGTAGCATTTGTGTTTAGCATTAGCATGTAGCATTTTAGCATTTGTGTTTAGCATTAGCATGTAGCATTAGTGTTTAGCATTAGCATGTAGCATTGTAGCATTTGTGTTAAGCTTTAGCATGTAGCATTAGTGTTTAGCATTAGCATGTAGCATTTGTGTTTAGCATTTAGCATTAGCATTTAGTGTAAGCATTTAGCATTAAGCGTATGGTTTAAACATAGAGTTTACAGCATAAGCATCAAAAATAAGTGTAAAATCATTTTATAAATCATTTGTTTAAAATGTATAACATGCTTCTCAGTCCCGAAGTAAAATCAAAATAATTTAAAAAGGGACAAATGAACTCATCTTGTTGTTGTAGTTGACTTAGCCTAAAACAAGAATGCACGCGCTCTTCGTTGTAATTGATATTGTTTTCACGATCCTGTATTAATTTCACGTTGTTCATAACTTGTAAGTATAAGTTTGTAAGGATTTGTGTGTGTGGGTATATGTGTTAGCCATGAGCTTTGGCTAACACTCGTAAGTCTCGGTCTTGGTCATCATTCGGTCCCGGCCCTGTTGTTATGGGTCACTATTACCCCATGTCTTTATGTGTTCATTGTTTGTGTTGATAGCATTTCTATAAACTAGCCCAAGCCCTAAGTATAGCTTAGGCCTATAATTAATTCCCATGTGACTTCCTTGTTTGTCTTGAAACATCGTTTCTTGATTAAAGAATGGTTATGTCACTACTTTTTATATATTAATAAGGTTTTAAGCTTTGTTAGATCCGTTAACCTATTCATCCATCACCCTTGTATTATTAGTTGCTTATTACTAATTCCCGTACAAGACTCCCATACAGTTTACTTGTGAACTGCTTTGTTACATTTTAATTATTTAGTCGAATGTCTCACATGGGCCAATCCAAGCCAAATGGGCCGAAACAGGCCATGGGCCAACTGATGGGCTAAAAGGGTCTTCTGGGCCAACACATGTTGTTGTGCCAAGGGGGTTGCCAATCTACATGGGTACTGTTGGGCCTGTTGAATGCTATTGAATTGGGCCAAAAGTGGTGGTGTGGGCCAATCGTCCTGGGCTTTGGGCCGCAACAGCTTATGGGCCACTATTGGGCCTAACCAAGTGGGCCGACTAACGATCTGGGCCAACTGAATATTTCTGGGCCGAATCACATCACAAAGTCTGCATGTTCCTTGGGCCACACAGTCTTCCGGGCCGGCCAGAGGTTATTGGGCCGAAATAGTGCTGCTGGGCCGATAGTGTTATCCAGATGGAGTGACCAAGCCCACCGAATGAGGATTATTGATTGGCCGAAGGTGGTTGTGGTTCGGCCGACTGGTGGTGGTCGAATGGCTGTTGCCTAACTACTGGTGACCGAAAGAGTGGGTATGGCCGAATGAGGCATGGTGATTCGGCCGGATCTGTGAAGTCCGAATTGTCACACCCCCAATTTTCAACTAACGGAATCATACCGTTTGGGACGTGACAAACCAGGATCTCAGATCATTAGACATAACGAAGACCTCTATATGAATTTCAAAACATACTTTGGTCTAAAACTGTAATATCAAAGTTTTAGCGTTGCGGAAGCGTTTTTAAAACAAAACAAACATAATGATTTGAAAACTGTAAATTACAAAACAAAATCTCAAATGTTCAAATCCAAATAACAGAAATGTAAAATATGCATGCGACTCGATCTCCTAGTCCATGCTTGCTTGCTTGTGTACCTTAGCGTCCTGAGAAAACATGTAAACCAAGTCAACACAATCGTTGGTGCATACACATGTTTAAATATTCACAAATGTTTGAAACAACTGTTTGAACAAAATGTTGCAGATAACATAATCACACATGCATAGTCATGATAGCTAGTCATTTATACTATTTACATAAGTGGTCGATACCGAAGCTGACTGTTGCATTCTAACGCATGTTTTGCCTTGCCACTATTGTCTAGCACAAACAATAGTAATGTGAATTCGCTAGTCAAACACTTGCATAGATCCCATCTACCAAGTGAGGTTTGTCAAACCTAATAGATCTATTTTCAACTACCACGCTTTGCATTACGGCAAACTAAACGGTTCGAAATGTAAGGACTTGTAATGCTATGTTTGCACTCTATGTAAACAGCTAACTCATGCAAGTGATATGTATCTAAAAGTGTTTGTTGCACATGTTTTCTCCCCCAAAACAGTTAAAATAAGAAAGGGGCTGTGTACGCACCTTTGAATGTAGCAGAATGATCAAACACACGTTAACTCGCGTAGATAATCCTCTACGAAGAATCTGTGATTAAACAATAACTTAGTGTTATTCGGGATGTCGTTTTGTGCTTGAAATCACATACGTGTCAACACACGTATGTTAGAGTGTTAGAAATGTACATACGTATGCACGCGTAACTTTGAAATCGTTTAATAAAATCATATCATCGCTTATGATTTTATTTAAACAAGCGTAATTATACGCGATTTCGTTTTCGGATTAAAATATAAATTTTATTATTCTAATACGTTCGGGACTGAATTCTGGTTCTAACGCAAGTCGAACGGGCCGGATCGGAGTTAGAATGAGTGAGTTATGACTAAAATATCAAAAATGGCTTAAAACCTCAAAAACAGATGGAGCCGGGTTCGAACCCGCGACCTCCAACTCCAACCCCCCACGAACTACCATCTCAGCCCATCACACATTTGTTAACAAGAAGCCCAATTAATTGTTTTATCATTCCTTAATCGGTTTCCCCTATATTAGCCCAAACCGACCCACCAAGCCCAAATTGGTCAACAATTCGCACCCAGTCAATCCTGTAACCATGGGGTTTCGATTCCATGGTCCCAACCGAGTTCAAAAATAGGTTGAATTCGATTATCAATCATCACAAGATTCCAATTCGAGACTTGAATAGTTTCGAACGTATATACCCCAATCCTCATACTCAGATCGAATTCGTTTGATAAAATTAACATGGGGGTATTGCTAATCGCAACCTTATGAACCTAAATATATACATTTATTTGATTTTTACATTCATCAGAATCAGAAACCCCAAGTCATTTTGCATTCAAAACCCTAGAACTTGAAATTGTTTAATAACCAATGGTTATATGAAATTAACATAGGCTTTTCATTAAGGATAGGTTTTCGAAACTCTCTGTGCAAAAACATTTGATTATTAAACCTATTTGGACCGAAACCCCCAAATGGTTTTTCATCAAGAACCCTAGAATTCGAGATTAACAATTCCGATATTGTTGGATGCAATTGACTTATGGTTTTCATTACACCCATGATTCCGAAAGTTTCTGTTGTGTTTAATTAGATTATAAACTTCATTTGAATCGAAACCCCCAAAATTTCCTTGCATCATGAACCCTAGAACTCGACTCCAATCAATTCGTTTTTGTTACACGAAATGAGGCTAGGGCTTAGCTTAATCGGGATCTTTAGAGTGTGTAGGAACAAGAACTTACTTGGTTTGATGTACGATTGTTGTAGAACGACTTTAAGCCCTAGGTTCGGCCCCCTCGCGATCCAATTCCTCAATCCGGAGCTTGTGAGATCAATTCGTTGCTTGTATTACCCTCTGAGAGTGCCGAATAGTGTTTAGGGAATTTCAATTGTGATCTTTTTGGTCGATTGACATAGAATTGATAGATAATGGGACGGTTTCAAAGTTTTGATTATCATTAGAGTTAAATTCGATGTTTAATGGGTTAATAACGTGTACTAACAATTAATCATCATCAATATGATGATTAAAGTTGATTAATTTCAGTTACAAATTAGTGTTAATGTGGAATTCGAATTTTTTTTTTTGATAAATTACATGAATTTTGACTTTCCAAGTCAAAATTGCTCATTCTTGATGTTATAAGCTTAACCCTTATTAATTTTGAGTTGTTTAGTTTCATTTTAATCAATTTTTGACCTTATAGTCTGATATTGTTTAAATTTCGTATTGTTTCGGCTAGTTCTGGGTTTAACGGAGTTAATCCGGAAAAGCCGGATTGTCACACGAATGATTTAAGTCTGGCGACTGGGCATGGTGGTTCGGGCGTATAGGTGTGGCCGAATGGTGATGGAGTCGAATGGCCTGCTATAGCCGAATGTGTGGATGGCCGAATCACTGGGCTGCCGAATGAAGGTTGGTTCGAATGGGGTCGAATGGCTGGAGAATGAGTCTTGCCGACTGGAAGAGGTGGCCAGCGAATGGAGATAGGCGCATGAGGCCATTCAGCCGAAGCACATGGGTCCTCATTCGGCGGCCTGTGGTGTTTCCTTCGGTCAAACCCAAAAATCGAACCCCACTCTTCACCCAACTATATTCCACACTCACCCATGTGTTTCCCCAAGTTCCCAGCACATCTTTTAGGTGAGTAGAGTCGAAGGGAAAGCTGTTAACCGGTTTAAGGTTAGGGGCGGCCCAAAAGGGTTTGAAAACCCTAATTTTCGTGGTTTTCAAGCTTAGATTACCTTTGATTTAGGAGCTGTTAGGACGGATCCTTTGTACTTTCGTATAGAGGAGATTAATACCTTCGTTTAGGCTCAAGAATCACTTGATTTCATCAAGAATTGAGTGAGTTATGGGGTTTTGAAACTTGAAATCTAGTGAGGGAGAGGGTGGCCGGGATTAGGGTTTTTAGAGAAAAGAAGAAGAGGAGAAATGAGGAAAATACCCTCATTTAGGGTATTTATACCCCGAGGGTGTTCGGGTTCGTTTTTGATGCTCGGTTCACGTTTTCGCTGCGTTCCCGGAACGAAATGCGCGTTTACGTATTTTAAATAACAATTAGTTTTAGTTTACATTTCCAAGGCTGTGATTCCAAATAAATCTTTATAATTTATTTGTCTTAAATTATTTATCGTAATTAATTATTTTGAGCGTTTCGTTAACTTGCGTCACCATTTCGCGTATTTTTAACTATTTACATTATTTTACGCGTTTCAAAATAGTTTCCTTTTTAATTTCATTTCTGATGAGTTTCAAAATTGTAAAACATAAAAATATTATATTTTCTTAAATTTTATTATCGTTTGAGTCGTCTTCGTATTCGTTTCGTCAGAAAACGTCACTTACGCGCGTTTTCGTACATAGCGCTAACTGTACGAACACGATCGTACGTTTCACTTTCTGATTTTTGTTTTCTACTTTCCAGTCATCATTTCATATTGTTAAACTTTCAGATCTATTCGTACAGATCGTCACCTGTACGAATAATCCGTCGGTTTACATCTTGTAACAACAACTGTTATAACTTTGTTCTGTTTACCCTCGCATACGTTTATACATACTAGCATCAAATCAAGTATATGTGTGTCAGGTCTGTGTTGTCTGATATGTTTCTGACTGTTAAACCATAAGGTATTAAATCAGATTTCAGACAATCGCATCATAGTTTCGTGTTAGCCTCATATGTAAATAGTATCATCATAGTTTCACGTAATGTGTACCTGAGTTACTGTGCACTTTACTATGCAAATTACTGTTCCGGTGACGGTTCCGGCACAGATGTTACAGACTGGTCTAACAATGATTGGCCTCATATGATATTTATACGTTTATATAGCATCTATATGTCTCGTATATGCATTCAAGACATATATGATACAAATTATTAACACTAGGGAATTCTGACACATAATTATTGGCTCCATATGTCACACCCCGACCGACGGCAGAACACGTCGGGGCGCGAACGCGACTGTTCATTAGCTCATGGTGCTATATTAAAGTTTGAATAATTAAAGCATCAATTTAATAATGTAAATCAATTCATTAAACAACATTCAATTTGTCATTACATGAATTCAAAATAAATCATACATTTCATTGAAAAATCTATACAATTGTTTCAAAGTTTAAACTAGGTCACTAATCCTATCTTATGTCTTCATCATGTCTTCGTTAACCTATTACACATGTAAAATAAGAGTTTGTCAACTATTTGCATAGTTTGTGAGTTTACACACTAAGTTTAAATAATAAGTATAAAAAGGATGCAAACTATAGCCTAACTAGAATATGTATCTTAAGCATAGCATGAATACAAGTTTAAATAAATAGAATGAATGAATGAATGAATGAATGAATAACAATAGCTTGTGTCCAAACAAGTATCCTTACATAATAATTCAAGTATAACAATACAAGAACTATCATTTGTAATTCAACTAGTTTGCTAGGTGTACTTTTCACCCTTTTCACACAAAGGCAAAAGCCAATGCGAAGATGGTATCGAACACATCTTAGGCTACTAAGTACTGCTTGCTTGACTGGCAACACACATAGAATCACACATAGAATCAACACATTGTATAAGCTTAGGATTTAACACATAAAGTCAATGCGAAGATGGTATCGAACACATCTTAGGCTACTAAGTACTGCTTGCTTGACTGGCAACACACATAGAATCACACATAGAATCAACACATTGTATAAGCTTAGGATTTAACACATAAAGCTAACTAGGTCTAAGGCTTGCATCATAGATTTAATGAATAATAGAATGAATAAGTTTTGAATAAGACATGTGTAACATCTCAAAACAAAAATGTAAAAGGGAGTGTGAAGAAACTCACATGCTTGAATGATTAGCACTCTATCCTTGAATGAGTTTATGAAATTGAGGAGTCACACTTCAATCCTAAATTGGTATAAGTATGAAAATAGGCTTAGTATCTTCTTATGTTTCAAGTATTCGGTCTTAGTTTAATTACTCAGGGGTTCTCTCAAATGGTAACGGAATTTGAATTCAAAAGAACCGTCGTCTTAGTTTGAATAATCGTTTTAAAAATACTATTTTCATACGTTTGCTAAATGAATAATAATTATTAATATTTTATTTAAATAATTTAAATAAAACATATGAAGAATTTCATAGATAATATTTTAGAATAATTACATAATAATTATCCTATATTTATCTATATAAGACTTAATTTATTTAAGTATTAATCCAAATTGGAGGTTTTATTTAAATTAAATAAACTATTTAATTAAAAAAAAACATTTTCTGTCCAAAATTATTTCTGAATAATTAAAATAATTTTGAAACCATGGTTTGATTAAAAATAGGAAGTAAAATACGTTTCTAACAATTTATAATGTTTCAAAATATTATTAAAATGAAATTTATAAGTGTGTGTGTATATTTTCCAGAATTTGAAAGATCATTTTCGGCAATTTTTTTTTTCTAAAAAAAAACACTTATTACATTAAGATTATAAAAGTGTGACACCTTTTAAAAACTAAAAAAAATAAACAAAAACTTTTCTGAAAATGAAACTTTACTAGCATGTTAGAATTAATTTCTAAGATATAAAAAAATATATATATATAAAATTTTAAAAGATTAAAGGGTGAGAAATTTGCATAATAAAAATGAAATAAAAAAAACCCAAAAAGAAAACCACCGCAACCCGGTTGTGAACCCGAGTCGGCTGCTATATGTTTTTGACTTGCGTGTGTTTACCAGCTCGTCTAGACTTCCATTGTTGATCTACATCGAATTATTAATACATAAGCTGGTTCCGGAGTTTCCCTAAATTCCAATTTAAACCCGATGAACCCTAGATTCCTTTGACTCCAAAATTCGTTCGAATACTGGTCAGATTGAATCTCTAACTATAGGGTTTTTGTTTAGAATCTTAAAATGAGTCTAAGGGTATATAGATTACTTACTTGTTTTATTGATTTGGGTGGTTTAAGGTTGCATCAGTCACGTACGAGCAACCGAGTCTTCAAGAGTGAATTCATGACTGTAAGTCGTTCGTGGATCTTCTGGTTCTCACAGAAAGTGTCGAAATGTGTAAAGGAATAGATTGATGTGTGCAATTGTTGATTTTATACAGATCTTGAGCCACGCTTTTAGATAGGTATTTTTAGGAAAGATTTTGAGTTATTATGGTATGAATACGAGTAATCTGTGATTGAGAACTAATCACACGTTTATATACAAGTTACATGTGTTGTCAATTCGTTGTAATCGCGTGAAATCCGGCTGAATTTGAAAACGGTGTGTCTGAGAGGTGATACGGGTCGGTGCAGCGTGCAGGAAAAAGGGTGGGGAAGATGACCCAACTTTGGGTGTTTGGCAGGACTGCCCCCTGTGGTTTTGCCTTAAAATCTCAGTTTTGGTTTTAGCAATTATAGTCCCTCCACTTGATAAAATAAGCTTTCAATATTTCACTAAAGTTCTTAAAAATTATATTAAATGTATGAATGGACTTTTTTTTTATACCTTAAAGAAATTTAAAACATAATTTCTAAGTGTTTTTTTTTAATTGTAATACACCTTTTCTAAAATCATACTACTTGTATAAATACATTTTATTTATACGTTTTTTTTAGAAAGTCTTTACATTACTTTCTATTATCTTATTATTGTAAGGTTAATAAAATTATAAAATGTTATAATATTGATTAAAATTTGTAAAAGTTGTAATTAGTTAGATCATGTAAAGAATCATTTTATGAACTCATCATAGTTTACGTTATCATGTATATGTATATATAATCTACACTAGGTTACTAACCCGTGTATTACACGGTTTTAATATAAAATATTAAGTAGGTAGAATAGATAATTTAAACTATAAAATAATATTTAGATATAAAATGATTAAGCTACATGTTAATAAATACTTTAAATAGTAAACAACAATTACAAAATTTAATAAACTATAGAATTTGTATATGATTTTTTATTATATTTCAAGAAGTTAAGATAATGTTTTCTTAATTATTAAAGTTTTTTTTAACAACTAATGAATACATAAAAATGGTTTACATGAAATGAATAAGTTTAACATGTTGTAAACCAATAGCTTTATGAAACTTCCATGTTGGATATTATATAATTTAGTTATTTAAAATTATTAACATTAAATAAGAGAGATGAAGTCAATAAAATATAATTGAATGTGAGAATGACAAGTGTCAAAAATTCATGATAGATGAATATAAGAGTGACATGTGGCAAATTTGTTATTATTTTATTATATAGTATAGAATAGATGATATATCTTTTTAAAGGAAGTCTTATTCAAAGGATTGATTTCGTTGAATTTTTTTTTTTTTTTTGGATAAAGGCCAGGGCATTTTGCCCGGAAAAATATATACCAACCAGAACCGAATTACAAAGATCTAGAGGGCATTCCCTCGTAATACATCACATTCCCAACAATAAGTTTGGGAACCCAAAAAATAGACGGGATAAACTTAATCCCGTCCCCCCAACTATACAAAAAAGGGGTATGAACTCTAACGCTAAAGCAATACAAAATATAACTAATAAACAGACAAATACAATGGAGACCACTAACTAAGACAATAAAACTCCAAAAAATAGTATGATGCATATATGTGTATGTTGTGTTAAGGATTTTCCTCAACTAGGTTGTGTTACAATTTAAGCACGATTACATCTTAATTCGGCACCATAAAGGCATAGGGATTACACCATATACGTCTCATATATGCATATACGAGACATATAAATAATGTCAAATTTGAGGGGTACGTATATGAATAACGAGTCCCAGGATCCATCTTTTTCACAGTTGTATATAATATATAAGAATGTTCAAGCAGGAAGTTTTTGCCTGAAAATAGTATTAACTAATAGGAATTTGACATGTGAAATGTGAAATTATTTTATAAAAATAAAATTAAATATGTATTTTTATTTTTAATATGGGTATATAATATTGATATACATAACAAATAAAAATTTTAATTTTTTTAAGTCGTGCTAAATTTTTATGTTGGATAAACTTCTTTTTTGCTTCCTGTGGTTTGACAATATTAACCATTTTGCTTCAAAACTTTCAAAATGATCATTACGCTCCCTGTGGTTTGACAGTTTAATCATTTTGCTTCAAACTTTTCCAATATGTCTCCATTATACTCCATTTTTTCGAAACCACAGGGAGCAAAAGGGTTATAACTGTCAAACCACATGGAGCAAAATGATTAAACTGTCAAACCACATGGAGCATAATGATCATTTTGAAAGTTTTGGAGCAAAAGGTTAATTTTGTCAAAACACAGGGAGCAAAAGATAAGTTTATCTTAAATTTTAATAATGAAAACGAAAGATTCCTATAAACTGAAAAGTTAGATCATTAAAACTCCAAAAAAACACAATAATTAAGTAAAATTTCATCAAATCAAACATCAAACTCCATTAAAAGAAACTGGAAATTATACCTGTATGATTAGGGCTTTCAGCTTTGATTCTAGCACTCAAACAAATACCCATTGAAATGATTGTTCTTCGAAGAACATCCAACAGTTTTAAGAGCTAAAACAAGATTAAAAAAACAAAAAGCAGATCTCTGTGTGAAAAACCAAAGGGCTTATAGCTCAATGGTACCCCCTTGACTTCCCAAATGGGAGGTCTTGGGTTCGAGTCTTGGCTAGAGCAAAAATTGCTCAGGTTGAGCTAGGGGGTTTTCCCAGTGTGGGTTTCCTCCTAGATGGAGGTGTCATGGTACACATTTAAACGAGGGGTACTAGACATTAGCTGTTCAAAAAAAAAAAAAAAAAGATCTCTGTGTGAAAAAGGTGAAACAACTTTGTTTATCCCATGAAAGAAAGGGGTGGGGACAATCTTTTTCCACTGAAATCAAGATTCACCGATAACTATGCAAAAGATTGTTTTTCTGTTAAAGATTTGTGTAAACAATGTGAAATTGCAGAAACCCACAACGAGGTTCACCGTCAAAACAATTGATCTGTACCTTGTTTTTGAAAAATAAAACCCAAAACTATGGTGATTTGTGCTACTTTTGGTAGTGATGGTTGGAGGTTAAGAGTTGATATAAAGGTCATTAATGGCGGATTGCCTCCAATTTGGCATTATATGTTTAGTGTTAGTGGGATAAGGATTTCAGCCGTTGCTGGCTCATTCAGACTACTACAAGCTTGCTTATTTAATTAAGATAAGTTTGAAAAATAGATACCTAATAACACACAATTAGATTTGTTTAACCAAAAATACGCTATCAGATTTTTTTTTATTTCTATATAAAACATAAATTTATCATGCTAAAACCATGTCAAGTGTTAAACATGTCATTTTTACGTTTTATATTTGCATTAATCGTGTTATCTATGTCTTGATTAAGGAAGTCCACGAGCCGAGCTAGGGGTCAGCTCGACTCGGCTCGGATTTAAACCGAGCCTGAAATCTTAGCTCGAACTCAGCTCGTTTTTAACCGAGATGGCTCGGCTCGTTTTTTGTTCGGTTTTTACATAAAAAATTAATATTTTAATTGCATTCAACTCAACTCAGCTCGGTTCGTTTTTTGGCTCGGTTTTTATATAAGAGAAGATGCGTGAATATGTGGAACCAAGAATTAAGAATATGATTTACGAATTAGGAATTATGAATTAATGGAGCACATAATAAAATTAAGTTTCATTTCGTATTTCCGTTCTCTTTTCTTTTATTTTTTTATCTTTTAACATAATTACAAATTAACACCAAACTATATTTGTCAGTGAAAGTAATCCTATAGTTTTATATTTAAGTATAGCATGCTGTACAACCGAGCGAGCTACGAGCCGAGCCAGCCCTAGCTCAGAATCGGCTCGGTTACAAAACAAGCTGGCTCGGTTCGGCTCGATTACAAACAAGCTTTTTTTGAGCCGGGCTTTATCCGAGATTTTTCCGAACGAGCTACGAGCAAATCTGAGTTTCGAACTTTTTAGGCAGCCATATACTCGAACAAAGAAAAAATTACAAGGAGCAAATTCCGCAATTGTGACGGCTCTGGGCTTTCTTATAATTTAGATATGCTATTTTGGGGTTAATATATTAGGAATAGGGTATGTTTTATTAGCCCTACTACCAATCTCATTTTAAGAATTATATTTTGTTTCCTCAAATTTGATGTTTGGTTGATGAATTGATATACTTGTTTGTTTTAGTTAAAAGACAATTATTAAGTAGTCAGTTAGTAGTCTCTTAATTATTAATTATTAAACAAAGTTTGATTAGTTAAGATTTTTTACTGCTTTAGTGTTGAATAAATCAAATAGTTTCTAAGTCCACAAAAGTTCTTGATTTGGTTTCGATAAGTTTTAGGTTAACTATGATTATTTTTTGGTGAATTATGGGTGCAATTATCAGTAAAGATTTTTTTATAACAACAGTCTTTGAAAATTAATATGAAGCTAAAACAAGTTGATAGTAATGGTTTGATCAGAGTCGGCTCCTTTTATAAAAATATTAGGCAATGGTCTAGCGACTCATATTTTTTGGGGTCACATATATTTTGGTTTTACGGTCGGTTTTTTTTAAATATTTGGTCGATTGGTTTCAAAAGTTTGTAACCGTGGTATGTATTATGTATATATGTAGTATGTATATGGTTGATGACTTACGTGTTATTCAATAAAAAAAATTATATTCGGGATTGCAATGTGATTAGCCTGTCTGAAACCGTAAAATGATTAGGTTTGATTCGATTTTAATTTTTAATCCCAAAACTAAAAAGCCAAATCCCAGAAAGCTCAAATTGTAATATCAAATAGAAACCAAACCGTGAATAATTGTTTGACTTGGTTTTATTTTTAAATGTTCAGTTTTGGTTTTCGTTATTCATAAACCATTATTTACGTTTTACCTAAAAAGCAGACCACAAACACCCCTAATAAAGGGGCACCTAAGCTTGTAAGGAAACAAATGAATCAAAAAGACATTGGCAAAGAATGTAAATTTTCAAAGAGATACAAGATCTATGATTTTAATATTGTGATGGGCCCTCAAATTGGTTGAGCCGGCCCTGGTTTGATTTTGGTTCGATTATAAAGCTTAAGATTATTAGAACTTTATAAACAATATATAAAATATAATTTAAATAAAGAATCCGTAATGTTTCAACACGTACCTAAAAGTTAAAAGATGGGCTTTTGTATTATATATTTAAGTAAAGTCCAATTGCTTGTCACAAAAGAAAAAAGTAAAGTCCAACCATATGTGTAGACTTTGTGTCTTTGTGCAACTCAAAATTATTGATTAAACGTGTAATTAAAATATACAAAATGTGTCCAAACAATAAATAACAAAGTTAATAGTGTTGTTGCAAAATTATGTCATATTTTTAGTATAAGACAATACATCAATACAAAGAAAAAGATGCAACAAAAATATACTTCGCAAAAATGCATTACATAAAATATTTTATGAAAAAATACAATACATAAAAATGTTGTACAACACCTTAACATGCTATTTTTAAAAAAAATTATATCAACACTATACTCAAATTAAAAAGGAAAAAAACACTAAAATTTTTGGTTTTGATTATATTTAGAAAATATTATTGCATGAAAATATTATGAAGATTTAAAGTAAGATAATTTGAAAAAACTTTAAAAAAATGTCTTTTCATATTATAACTTTTAATCTTTTTTATTTAATATTTTAATTTCAATCATTCATTATTTTAATGAAAAGATCAATATCTCTTTCTACTCTTTGTAAGAAAAGAAAAAAGAAAAAAAAGCAAGCTTTTTTTGGGAAATCTAATTGGAGATAACGACTCTTTGAAAATAAGATTTATAATAACATTCCGTTATGAGTATAAGGTTTGGCTAGAAAGTCTAGAAACCATGAGAAGTGTGAGAAGGGATCTCAACCATTAGATCAATTTGTTTTGTGGTTGAGATTAATCTGGTGGTATTTTCGTAATTAATTATAAATTAAAACCATCAGTGGGGGTATAATGGGAAGATCTAGCAAAAAATCTGCACATGCAAGTCACATGCATTTTCCTCCATCTTTTTAAACGTTCATAACTTTTTTATACGTTATTATTTTTTTTAAAAAGTTACACCATAAAATCGAGCATTTCTTTATCTTTATAACGAGTATAATATTAATTGTTTAAAAAAATTAACAAAACTAGATGTTCATAAAACTTGCATTTTTATGGCGTTTTTGAAACACTACTAGCAGAACATAAAACACCACAGGACATTTTATGGCGTTTTTGATATGTTTTAAGAAACTGGTTTTTTATGGTGTTTTTTCGTAGGTTAATGAAACTTAGCGTTTATGGTGTTTTTTTGAATGCTCATAAAACACTTTGATGTTTTTCACTAAATAAACAAAAATGTTAACAAATGTTTTATGGTGTTTATTTTACGCCACTTCTAAATTTTTCTTAGATAACAATATTTTATGGTGTTTTTATCTTGGAAATACACATGGTGTTTTCATTCAGCAAATGTACATGTTGTTGAATACATACATTCGTTTTATTTTGTAAATCAACGTGGTGTTTTGCGAATTTTGGTGTTTTATCGTAGGTGCATGAAAACTAAACATTTTATGGTTTTTTTGATGTTCATAAAATTACTTGTTTTATAGTGTTTTTTAATGAATAAATAAAAAGAAAAATGATGCTTTATGGTGTTTTTCTATATGTTTTTTCTTAAGTTCACAATTTTCTTCGAATAACAATCTTTTATGGTGTTTTATCTTTAAAATACATGCTGTGTTTTTATTCAGCAAATACACATAGAAAACACCATAAAATGCCCCTATGTAAAATTATGTAGTTTAAAAACATCAAGTGCAAAATTAAGCGTTATTATTTTGTTTAGTGCTCAAAAACACCATAAAACATTTAGTTTCATCCTGCAAAAACACCATAAAGCAAAAACAGCATAAAATCAAGCATAAATGTGCTTTATGGTGTTTTTCAATATATTTTATTCGATAATACCATAAAACGAAACTTAAAAAACATCAGGTTTAAACTTAAGTGTTTATGGTGTTTTTTGCATTCAAAAACACCATAAAATGCCCTGTGGTGTTTTATGTTCTGCTAGTAGTGTACAAAAACACCATAAAAACGCAAGTTTCATGAAAATCTAGTTTTGTTAATTTTTTTAATATAGCAATATTATACTCGTTAAAAAGGTAAAAAACGCTTGATTTTATGGTGTAATTTTTTTAAAAAAATGTTTACGTGTAAAATAGTTACGAACGTTTAAAAAAATGGATAAAGTTGCATGTGACTTGCATGTGCAACCTCCTTTTTTATTTTGACATCTATACCCTTTAACCTAATGTACACATATCACTTCCTTGTTGCTTCTCACACTTCTCATGTTTTTTAGCCTTCTTAAAATATCCCTCCCGTTATGATATATCTACGCCTCTAGTTTTTGTGGCAATTAGTTTCCCTCCTCTACGTCAAGAACAACTCTTGTTGGTGGACGTCTGTTGTTTTATTTTCTTATATAACCTAACTTATGCATGAAATGGTATCATTCACTATGTTTTATTTTTATTTTTAATTATCTTTCTTTTTTAAATTAATAATTTACCAGCTAATTTTTTAATACCTATAAATTAAATAAAAAGGTTGAATGGGTTTTAATAATTTAAAGTTTGATCCAATGGCTGATAATAAATATTAACGGTTTAACCAATGATGCTCTTGTTAGTATGAATTACAATTGATCAATGGTCTTAATTTGAATTATTAAAATGGAATTGAATAATAAAACATAAACATAATATTAATTTATAATAATAATAAATTAAATAAATTAAAATTTAACTAAAATTACCTAATGAACATAAAACATTACTTGTATTTTTGTGCGATTTCTTCCATTGCTTTTTTTACTGTTATATGTGCATTCAAGGTTATGACCATATTTGGGATTTCATTTAATTAAAACTAAATTATTAGCTTATCAACTTTTTGAAAAAGACAATAAGTTAAATTGTGTTTGATAATTTTATAAGGACTTTTTATTTTAACTTTTTGAGTAATGATAAAATATTTTTTTCAAGAAGCTAAAACTTTTAGCTTTTATAAATAACTTTTTTATAGGAGTTAAAATAATGATAACTTTTTTAAGTTATTAACTTATTAAATTTTCATATATCAAAAGCTAATTCAAAAACATTTTAAAAACTTCATTTTCAAAAGTCATAATTTAATAATCAATTTGACAAAAATACTTTTAAAGTTAAATAAACAATCATAAACATGGTCTGTATGATTGATTGATAAAATCAATGCTCTAAGATCCTCTTGCATAATTGATTCTTGATTCATTTTGAATCTTTTTATTTGTATCTCGTTAAACATGTCAAACCTAAAAGATATTTTACAAAAGAGTGCCGGTGAAAAGCTATTTATTGCAAAGAGTGATTTAAAAAAATATTACTAAATTAAGTGTTTTATTCATTTATTTTAACTATGTTATTATAATTTCTTTAATTCAATTAACATATTATCATTTTTTTATATTTTTTCAATAACTCATTTTAGTTTTTCTATATTTATAACTCATGACAATGTTTTTTTTAGTTTTTCAAACCATGTTAAATACAAAAAAATGTCTAAGAAACTTTAAAAACGAAACTATGAGTACAAAATAAACTAAACAAACAAAAAACTTAACAGCCACAATATCAAATACAAACTAAAGCAGAAACATTAAATGAAGTTGATTTAACGCGGTATCTATATTGTTACAATCAAAGAAAAATGTTAAAATAACTCGATTAGTTTAGGCATTTACTTTTTAGGCTTAAAAAACGAATACCTAAACTCATCGAATTATTTTCACATTTTTCTTTGATTTTATTATTGATATTAATACCACTTAAGCCGATTTTATTTAAAAATATTATTTTAGTTTGCATACGATATTGTGACCTTAAGTTTTATTATTTGTTTACTATATTTTTAAAAATTCTAGTTTATTTTTTTTTAAGTTTATTAGATTTTTTTTTTTGTATTTTACATGGTTTGAAAAAATATATTTTATTATAATAATATAAAATATAGGAAGTGAGTTAATTGAAAAAAGTTATAATAATTAGTTAAATAAATAAAAGGCACACATTTTGGCTAATATTTTTAAAACCATCCATTTTGGTAATTAAGTTTTCTACTAACAGCCTTTTGAAAAAAAAAACTACTTTTTGAAATCGTTATAGTTGGGTTTGGATTGGATCGACGATGATAATCACTTTTCTTTGTTCCTTTTGGGCAGTTGTTACGGTTCTTAGAAGGGCTTTCTTCTTCACTCTCCTTGTCGAGAGTCTTTCGTGCATATGAAGCAACCGAACTATACTTTGTTAACTCGAGTGTGTTCGTTTGTTTTGAGGATTGAGCTTCTTCTCAATTCAATTAGGGAACTAGCACCTAGCCATCTACTTAAGTAGCAAACGTTTGTGTTACCTAAACAACATAAAATTAAACATTACATAAAAAGATTAAAACAAACATTTTATAAAAGAATAAAGCTTGCTAAAATTATATATAAAAAAATTACCTTTTTCGAAGTCCTCTGAATCATCAATGCATTAAATTACAGGTCAAAGTCGTTTCCTCAGCCATAATTCATGTTTTTGGAGGTGTCACACCAATACTTGGTTGAGCTTTATGTTTTGAAATTTTTAGTGCTTCTTTTTTGTAGTCCTTACAGAGGTGCGACACCAAAATTGACCGTTAGTCAAAGGGTAGTCAACTTATTGAATATAAAAAATGTCAACAAATTATCATTATATTTAAAATTCAACTATGACGTCTGGCTATAAAATTATCCTTTCAAAATCTCTTATTTTTATAAACTTGTTTAATTTAAGATTTTAAAACACTATTTTTACCAAGCAGCGAGGGACTCTCGACCCAATATATAAATTTATAGTTATAAGTTCTATGAATTTATGGTTATAGTAATAATAAAAGTACAAAGAATATTAATAATAAATAAACCTACGGTAAGAGTAAAGTCATAAAATTATTTATAGAATGTGTTTACGTGAAGTAATGTGATGGTTGCTTATATCTTTACTAAAAAAATATGTATAAAGTTTTATAATTAAAGTAGGATTTATCAGCGAAAGCTGGTTTGATTTAACATATGTATCATGTTAAATTATAAACAAACATACAAGCTATGATGAAGAGTTTGACCATGGAAAAGACTTGCATCCTAATATTTATGTCTTTTTTATGTTTTGACAGATATTATATTTATGGTAGTTTAAAAATAAGGTAACCGTTTTTTATAGACCATATTTTTGTTGCTATTGAATAAATTACAGTTTAAGAACTATCGTATTTATGAAATGCCAGCTGAAAGATCTCCTAGGCATGAGGTTTTACAAGTCGAGAAAGGTTCACTTGAGAAAATTCTAACATATATAATGGTTACATTAAGTGTTTCAGTTATGAAACATATTGACACAATGGATCCAAGTGTCCTAAGACCAAATGGAAGAAGAGGTGAATCTTGGTCATACACAAGACTATGAAGTGTTCTTATGAGAAATAATAGAAGAGGCATTCAAGTTGGTTTAGGAGACACATTTGATTAACATAAATAGAGGGTGTGTGTAATCAATTTGTCATTCAAGTGTTTATATATAAAGCACAAAATTATCAAGGCTTGGATAAAATCTTTGAAGCTCGCGCGGGTCGACCCTCGAAATCTTGTTCATCTTCCTGCATATGGTGTACAATTGAATTGGCTTCAATACATTACACTTACATGAATTAAGGTTATGTACATTAGGGGTGTTCATCGAATCGAATTTTGAATAACTCGAATATTTCGAATTTTGAATTTTTTAATAATATTCGAATTCGAAATCAATTCAAAAAAACCAATTCGCATTTGAAATTTGAATTCGTTCTCAAATTCGAAATTCGATTCTATTCGAATTCAGAATTCGAATTCAATTAGAATTCAAATTGGTTTGATTTGAATTTAATTAAAAAATTGTTTATACTTGCTATCTTTATATATTCAAAATCAAATAATCAAAACCTTAAACATTCATATATCAAATAACCAACATCTAAGTTTTAATATTAGAGATCGATATCATTTAAACTAATAAAATGGTAAAAGTTAAATATATAATGCTAACGATAATATACAAAAAAATAAAGTGACAAGTAATCAAAATATAAAAATTAAAAACCAAAAGATCAATTTTTCGAGCTTCAGGATTGACGTTTTTGTTGTGAATATTTAGATTTAACGTATTTAAAATTGTTAAAATTATGTGTATTTTATAATTAAATTGGCATTTGTGTAATAATCTTTAAGTTTTTATAAACTAAACCACCCAACTAAAAAGCCTAATTAATTTTTAAATATAGTAACTACTTGTGTATATAAAATAAATTTATATAAATAATTTAAATTTGAATTTCGAATTGAATCGAATTAAAAATATGAAATTCGAAATTCGATATTATACTATGAATCGAATCGAATCGAATCGAATTCGAATATGAAAATTCAAATCGAATTTCGACTTTGTGTGTTTCGAATTGAAATTGAATTGAATTTCAGTTTTTTTGAGTCATATTCGAAAACTAAACACCCTTAATGTACATGCAGTTAAATGAAACTTAATTACTTGTTAAAGCTCATACCCCTTGGCTTTTCAAATGAAAGGTCATGGGTTCAAATCCCACCGAAGGCAAAATAGGGGTCCTTGAAAGGTCGGGGGTTTTCCGGTGCGATTTCCTCCTAGGGTGGTGGTGGGGTCTCAATGGAGGTCATGGTAACTAGATCTTGGTGACGTGACCTGAAAATCAGTGGTTCACACGTTTAGATCAAATGCCACTCAAACAAATTTACTTGTTAAAGCTCATACACGATTAAAATTTTACTGATATTCAGTACAAGTTGTATCTTTTGGTTTAATCGAGACATTTTTGAAATCTCAAATTTTATAACCACCAACCATCCCCTTGTATAGTGCTTCATTCTAAATTATATATATATACACACACACGTGAGTGTATGTATGTTGTGTGCTGTTAAATTGTTTGGACCACTTAATTTCTTTAAAACAAACAAAATACCCGAATTGAGGTTGGTGGATATTGGAGGACAAAAAAATTAGGTCATAGAGAGAAGAGGAATGCCCTCTAATTCTCCTATATAGTGGGGAGAATATACAAATATCAATAAAGTACTAAGGGTAAGTGATCCCTACTAGATTTCCACCATACCCCACACTACCAAATTTATGCTTTCTCCTCTTTCCTCGTGCATCACAAAGATGTGGTCTTTGAGCATACACAAAGGTCATTTAGGGGACAAAGTATGATGTCAAGATTGATAATATGTAATTTCCTTTTAATACATGTATATATAGGGATGGTTCCTAAAAACCATCATTTTAAAGAAAACTTATCACAATTATTACCAATTATTTATTTTTTTTTCCGTTTTTTTACTTTCTATTATTATAAGGTAAGAAATGTAAAAAAAGAAAAAAATTAAAAAATATATATTGTATGTTATTACGTAACTTGTAGTATGTTACACATATTAGTTACATTTATGTAACTTTATAACTTATATGCATAACCTTTTGAGTTACAGATAAGTAACTTCGTGATATACATATCTTTATTAAAATTTTATTTTTCATTATAACATTTTTAACCTTATAATATATAATTAAGAAAAAAAGATTTAAAATTTTGTTGGTATGAGTTTTATTAGTTTTCACATATAATATAAACCTTATATATATATATATAGGATTGGGAAAAAAATATAACTCACTCTTATTACAATAATACAAATAACTCCGACAAGATTAAGCTAAATCTTGAACTTTTTAACATCATTTTAACACATTTGGAACATTTTCTTCTTTTATGTGTTTTTGTAAATTAATCATCGTTTAAGAGGTAACATCATTGTAAGTTTTTTGACTTACAATATTGTAACCGTTTTATACCCAAACTTACAATGATATTATCTTTTAAACAATGATGAATTTACACAAACACATAAAAGAAGAAAGTTTTCTAAATATGTTCTAACGACATTAAAAAAACCCAATATTTGGCTTGATATTTACTGGGTTATTTGGGTTAATATCATAACAATAGACAAGATTGCAAAAGTCGCTAGACGTTCTCATGTCGAAACAGTTCCTTGGAGCGAGTAATATATAAGAGAGTACTCGGGAAATACTCAGCCTCGAAACAATTCCTTAAAGCGATTACTCGGCCTTGAAGGCTGACTTTTGCAACCATGGCAGTAGGCTATCAACCATTCCAAGCCCTGTATATATATAAGGTATAGATAATTTGAAAACCATCCTTAGTGTGAAAACTATGAAAACAATGTAAAGAAACATTTTTTTGAATTTTTTTTAAAGGTATGTTACATTATTTGTCACATTTTTATAAAAAATTAAAAAAACGCCGAGTAGTTATTTAAAAAAAATTGTAAAACCATGCAAACATACGTAACATCTGGGCGTAATGTTACGTATGTTTTCGTGAGTTTATAAAATATGTTTTTAAATAATATTTACTCAACGCTTTTTTTATTTTTATTTTTATAAAAATGTGTTAAATAATGTTACAAACCTGTAAAAAAATTTCAACAAAAAATGTTTTTTACATGATTTTTACATGTTTTTATGGTTTTCACACTAAGAAGGGGTTTTTATTGAATCTTTTTCCTACATTTTTTGTAATAAAGAAGTTTATACTTTATCTTCAATTATCAATCACCATTATAACAATATTATCATAAATATCTAAGAAAAACACTAAGAAATTAAAGTACATTGATCAATTATTTATCAACTCAATTTGACATACTCACATTTTTTGTTGAAATTAACCAGACAAACTATTATTGATGCTTAATGTCTCAACCAACCTATGAAAATATTATGCTAAATTGTATTAGATAACCCATAATTTGTTTATTCTCTTGTTGTCGAGTTTGAGTCCGGAACAGATCAAGAGCAGTATGTTAGTAAATATTAGAATCGTGAACCATCAATTAAGGTTGATGCTTACCGAAACCACAACTCTCGTTTCCAACAAAGTCCAACTCTTTGAAAGTCCATGAAAGTATGAAAATGATGGGTTCTCCTTCGGAAACCTTTAACCCTCCAAAGGAACAATTAACCTTCAAAAGTCTGAAAGCTTATGAAAATAGATGTATCATTCTGATGACCAGACATAAGAGAAAGCATCGGAAGACAACCAAACAAAAGAAAAAGCTTCTGAAGAGACCAAAACGTTGAAAGACAACAAGGCTTCCAATGTCCTCTAAATTTTTATAACCATCATAAGAAAATTATTTCCCATATGAAGACAAATGGTTTCCGAGGAAACCAAAGCTGAAGATGTACAATCGCTTCCGAATACAAAAATATTTTCGGCCAACATTCTTTGCTGATGTTGAAGCTATATGAAATATGTTACTGAGCTGATTAAGGAGGACTGAACATAATAAAAAGACATTCTGGTGTTAGTTAGAAAAACAACTTACAACTTTCATAGCAGAAGTGAAAATCAACATAATAGGTCTTATGCATGATAAGCATTTAATTTAAAAGTTAATGTAGTTGTTTGTATTTATTGCAATTAATGTGACTTGCCCTATCAAGCCACAACAATATACTTGATTAAGATTTCTTTTGTTTCTATTATAAATCCAGCTTTGTATTCCTATGGGAATATTATTGTAGCATTTCATTGTATACTATGTAAACTACCCGAACTCTTAAGCAACTTGAGAGAAATATACTTTGAGTCTTGAAGTAATTAAGTGTTCATACTTGTTTATCTCTTCTCTTAAATTGTTTATCAAATTCTGTGAGTGGTAGTATCTATTAGAGTAAACTTCGTTTTTGCTCCCTGTGGTTTGGTCAAAATAACGCTTTTGCTCCAAAAGTTTCAAAATGCTCGTTTTGCTCCATAAAGTATGCATTCTGTCTCAATCAGCTCCAACCCACTAACACCGTTAATTCTTTCTGTTAAATATAAGGGCATTATAGACTTTTCACAAATGAGGACTAGATGTGTAATTAAGTTAATTAAATGTCCCACCTCCTTCCCCAAAACCACTAACCAGTGAACCACATCTAGATCTTGAAAATCTCTGGCAACACCGTCGTCCCCAACCGCACCAATGTCGTCCACCCATCACCATCGTTCTTTTAAGTTGTTCGACCCATCGATGTTGACCACTGATAACCACCATTAATGGACGCTTGCCACTAGTATTCAACATCAATGGTGATGGCGAGAGTTTCCGATGATGGCGAGACCACTGTTTCACGATTAAGACCCGTAAAACCTCCATGGTTTCAAGTGAGTATCGTCGATTTGGTAGACCCCCAAGTTGTCATCATCTTCTCTAATATAGGTGAAACATGTGGGTTTAAATTAGGGTTTTTTCACACTTTTAAGTGATTTCAGTTTCAATTGTTGTGCTCTTAATGATGTTTATGTCACTTACCTTCATCTGGAAAGAAGTCTGTTTCACTGGAACTTGATCGGGAATCAGACATGACATGAAAGTTGGGGTAGACTGTAAAGTGTGTGGGTGGGGGCTTATTGGGACGATTCTTGTTCTAAACATAGATTGACGGTTGATTTGGGCTTGGTTCTGTTAATTATGAACGTGGGAGGTGGCAATTGATGTTGGTGGTGGTCGTGCGTGGCGGCTAGTGGTGGATGCCGGTGGTGGTTAGAGGAGGTGACTGGTCTTCAGCACTGGTTAGTGGTTTTGGGGAAGGAGGTGGGGCATTTTATTAACTTAATTACACATCTAGTCCACATTTGTGAAAAGTCTAAATTGCCCTTATATTTAACAGAAAGAATTAACGGTGTTAGTGGGTTGGAGCTGATTGAGACATAATGCATACGTATGGAGCAAAACGAGCATTTTGAAACTTTTGGAGCAAAAACGTTATTTTGACCAAACCACAGAGAGCAAAAACGAAGTTTACTCTATCTATTACCATTTTTATTAGAATATCTTGTAAAGAGATTATTTAATTCTATACTCGATCCAACACGAGCCATATGATGGTTATCCAAGTTGTAAGAGCACAAGGAGTCGTCTAGGAACTCCCCACTTTTCCCCATTGCCACATCAGCTTTCCCCACTTTTCCCCATTTTGCACGGTGTCGTCCCACTTTTCCCCACTTTTCCCCATTTTCAAATCTTATTTTTAATTAATTATTTTAACAATAAATAATAATAATAATTAAATAGATTCATTAAAAATAAAATATAAAATTACATTAAAATTTAAAAAGATATTACATTAAATTAAAAAGATATTACATTAAATGAAAATACTAATTATTAGGGTTATTGGCGTGATATTGTTGCGATAAATGCTCCAAATGCTCGATAAGGTCGGCTCGAAGATTTTCGTGCGTTGTTCTTGATCGTAGCTGATAAAGAATGTCTTCTTCAGGCTGTTCATCGCTAGGAGGGTCCTCTATGTGTTCTGGTGATATTGCTGACCCATTCCATTTTAAAATCATATTGTGTAGAATGATACAAGCATACATAATTTTTCGTAAACTTCGTGGATGCATTTGCTTTGCGGGACGATGCAATATATTCCACCTTCCCTTCAAAACACCGAAAGCTCTTTCAACATCTTTTCGTGCAGCTTCTTGTGCTCTCTTGAATCGACGACGTTTTAAATCATTTTCGGGAGGATGCTGGAACGATTTCACTATAGTTGCCCAACTAGGATAAATCCCATCACCAAGATAATATCCAAGCTTGTATTCGACGCCGTTAACTATAAACGGGCACTTTGGAGCTGATCCATCAAGTATGTTGCTGAAAACATACGAACGATCAAGAACGTTGAGGTCATTGTTCGAGCCGGGAGGTCCAAAGAAAGCATGCCAAAACCAAGTGTCTTGTGATGCCACCGCTTCAAGCATCACCGTCGGAACCTTGTAATCACCCCGTGTGTATTGTCCGCGCCATTCAATCGGACAATTCTTCCAAACCCAATGCGTACAATCTATACTTCCCAACATCCTCGGGAATTTGTGTCTTTCAGAATGCGCTTGGTATAGCAACTGAACATCATTGTAAGTGGGTTTTCGAAGAAATTCTTTTGCATACAAAGAAATAACACCGTCACAAAAATGATCGAGGCTTTCACGCGACGTTCTTTCAGACATTTGTAAATACTCATCAAGAGCATCTGGAGCGTTACCGTATGCTAATTGTCGTATCGCAGACGTGCACTTTTGAAGTGCAGTAAAACTTTGATGACCTCTTGCATCAAACGATATTTGAAAGTATTGATAATTCATTTCAATATCGTCTACGATACGCAAAAATAAATCTCTAGGCATACGAAATCTTCTTTCAAATAATTCGTTGGTGAATGTTGGGTTGGTTTCGGTGTTAAAATAATGATCGACAAGCCTCTTGTGTGATTCGACACGATCGTCCCGACATATATACCTTTTAAAAAAATTGTAACTTATATATTGTAAAACACATATAATAAAAAAATATAAAAAAACAACTATACTAAATAAATTGTGTATACCTTCTCGAAGAGGATGCGGTGGATGCAGACTCGTTTAAACTCGTGGCGATGATGGTTGACAAAAACTCAAAGTTTCGTTTTTGATATTGATCTCGTCTTCTTCTGAACTTGACGATTTACTTTCAAATGTGGGAAGCTCCAACGTAAATGGATCCATTGTTTTAAACTTTAAAAAATTTGAGTGAAGAATGAAAGATTGAAATGAAAAGTGTGAGTTGTGATTGTTTTGGAGTTGTTTAAATAGAATAAAAATTAGTTTTTTTTTTTTTTTAAATTCTTCAACGGTCCTCCCAACGGTATCCCGACCGTTACCCACATCCCCCACTTCGGCTTGAAACGGTGCCCCCTTCCCGATTCACCCCACCCCACTTCCGGGGGGGGGGGGTGGTGTTCCCGGTCGGCCCCATTTTTCCCCGGCTCTCCCCGCCTCTCTCCCGGCTCCCACTCCGAGTCCCCTAATGGGTTGTTTTGACTATTATTTCTAGGTTAACCCAGTAGACCCGTTTTGTGCACGTACACCCCTAATTATTATATGTGAAAATCTGAAATAACCACTATTCTTGATTTTTATCAACTTCCTTCTATTTCTTTACCACTATTTTTTATATAGTATATTTTTAGTTACTCTATAAACTCATGCATTTTTTAGTCTTAAATTTAAATATAGTATTGCTATATGTTTGGGCAAACAAGAGGGGTGTTAACTAGGAAGCTAAATGCAAAGTTACTACCCAATTAATAGTCTTTACTAAGAAGTTGAAGATCACTACCGAAGTTACATGATCTCTATAGACTAGAAATCTCAACCGTCATGCCTAGGATGTACAAGTGTCAAGCTACCACCAACTAGTCAAAATGTTACCGATGGAGCAATTTACTACCAACTAATTGAAATGGCTACATCTTGTATATTCCCGGGATTCTACTACTTATTGTACATAGTTTTTTTTTTTTTTTGTAAATCAAATTCGTAATTAGTGACATTAGAACAGAAGTTATTATGTGTTACGATCTATATATCCGCTATCGAGTTAGGGGCGAAACCATTTATAGAAACGTTTTGGTTGTTGAATCATGAGTTTTAGGGCTTATGACTCGCATTGTGGTGCTCACAAGTGTCTTGGGTGCCCAAATCTTTGCCAGAGTTACAAAATCATCCCTTGGACTTCATGAAATTCATTTTTAATGCCAAAAACTTTCTGAAATGTCACTTTTAACCCCTAAAACTAATGGAATTTTACAAAAAGTTCCCAAAACTTCCAAAAATCATATTTTTAGCTCGGAAACTTTCTTGACATTATTCCAGGACTCAGTTTTTTCGCAAATACGTTTGTTTAATATCGCGGAAGCCTACAAAATTAACAATAAAAATAAAAATAAGTTAAAAATAATTAATTAACAAAATAAGATAAAATAATATAAAATAATTATAAAATAGATATGTAGATAATGACACATCAGTTAGTATCCATTTTTTTTACTTAGGTTATTTTCTAAGTAGAGTTACCACACATAAGTAGAGAGAATGATAGTAATGTAGTTAAATGCAAAGCAATATAGTTAATTAGAGTTGATTCTAACACTTGTGTTAGGAATTGCTTGTGAGATTACCTATCCTCTCACTACATTAGAAATAAACATTTTGAGTTGGATTTTTTTTAACGATAAATTTAATTTATTGTTAAACTACTTTAAACTAATCGCTTCTTGTTTGGATTTGAATCTATTACCTCCTCTTTTAAGATGAGGTGATAATTCTATCAAATGAGTTAGTTTCATATTTTCATTTTAAAATTGATTTGAAATTACATCTACCTACTCTAATAAATGAGTATTTATAGGAGACAGGTGGCGCGTCCTGGTTAAATCTGAAAATGTTTTTCCCGCCTCTCTCTCATACTAAATAATATTAATTTTTAGTAATTAGATAATATAATTAAAAATATAATTTTTCTTATTCCAACAAAAACTAATTTATTAACATTTAATAAACAATAAGAATTATTCGATTATATCTTATCATAAATATAATTTTATAATTATTAAATATTTATTATTATTCAACCCGTGTAATACACGGGTTTTCTTAGCTAGTGTATGCAATATAACAAGTTTCATGCATGTAATATATGTAAGATTCATGTGCTATAAATTATGTCAATCCTAACTAAAAATTATGCTACTTCTATTCGGGCATTATAATTCATTACAAGAGCTACTATCTTCTTACATATATTAGGTTACATATACAGTTACTAATTGTTTTATTCTGTAGCTATGAAAGTGATAGGAGCAAGAAAAATGAACAAATAGTGTGACAATTCATAATTTCCAGGTTAGAATCATAACTCGAATATAAAGAAAATGAGTGGAAGCGAAATTACGAAACGAGGCTCCGATTTCAAGATACACTGATTCGAATATAGCATTAAATAAGAGATCAGATATTTTGAACTCTTCAGGTCTTGAAATTATAATGGTTGGAAAGAGCTCAAAAAATAGTGAACGTGGGCGAAAACGACACGTAAAACGGAGTTTGTATGCTCAAGTTATCGCGAAAACAAGAAACCGATCAGATTTCACGCCACGTGGCACCACGTGTCGACACGTGGCACCACGTGTCGACACGTGGCAGGCATGCAAAATCCTACATCCGGGCGTAACGCCCCGCGTCAAACGCCGAGGCCAGGCGATGAGCCCTGGACCCAGATTGTAGCATCACTGTATTTCAGGTTGTCCGTACATGTACGACTGTACTGTTACGACTTGATATGATAATTATTAATGATGATGAATTATTGGATGTTATTACTGATATTGGTATACATATTGAGAACATATTATTATATGCATAAACCATGGGAAGTTTAGTTGAAACCCAACTAAATAGAACAAGAGAGTTTATCGCAGTTACATTCACAGATATGGATTATTGGTTTTGGATGGAAAGGAATTGGGAGTTGTTACTGTGAGGTTGCTAAACATAGTCAAGGACACATGATCATGGTTTATCGAAATAGCGGTGGGACGGTGTTGGGGAGGTTGCGACCTACCCCTGTATATGCCCTATACATATGCATATTTCGGTCTATCATGGATGTGTCAGTGATATGGTTTCGTGGGTTTTAGATTGGGATTGTAATATTAAAGTAATTAAATAATGAAAATGATATTGAAAATAATTACGCGATGGTGAGGTTACGAACATAACTTAAACGCGAATATTAATTCAGAAATATTAACTTAATAATGTATTCGCGTGGGTGACGATTCACACGAATATAATTATTAAGAATAATATTCTGAAACGATATTACATAAATCGTAAATCGAATCGAAATACGATACGAGCGTTGGATTCGGAAAGGTGACGATCTTTACGAATACGTACGTAAGTAACGCGTTTCGACGAGATAACGAAATAATACCTAATGATATTAAATTAATAAATGGAAATTTATAATGTTTATTAGGAATCATAACCTAAAATAAATACGAACGAGTTGTTTTATTTAAATAAATTTAACGAAAATAAACGGAAGTATTTTATTTAAACGATTTCCTTTAAAATCATCTCATAAAAACGAAAGTTATCTATTTAAATGTTTTATACTTAATTTAAAAGTGTTTTACGATGAAAACCGAGCATTCATAATTCTTATCGCGATAAAGACGAGACCGAGCACGTGGTAAAGATACGCGATATAAGGAAGAACACTTCCTCCTTCATTCTCATTCCCACCTCCTCACTCTCTCTCTAACATAACATTTTCGTCACTTTCTCTCTCTACAACTTCTCACTAAGATTGCTTCTTCATCCCTCAACCAATTAACAAGATCTTTGTGTCAAAACGATTCCCCAACCGAGTAGAACAAGAATACACGAGGAGATCGAGCCCTTGACCGAGATTTCGAGGTATGAGAACACTTTACTTTTTGGGTTTTACTTATATATATAACCGGTTAGTGTATCAGTATTATCCATGATTTTTACACTTCAAAAACCCTAAAACGCACATGTACAAGCTTGAAGAAACCATAGATGGGTCTGCATTTAGTTGGAAATTGAAGAGGATGACGATGAAGTGGGGATACATGGTTCGCACAGGTCGGCCGAACCTGTAAGGGGGTTGGCCGAACCTACTGATCTGAATAAAGAAGATGGCCGAACCTTCCCTTTTTGGCCGAACCCTGGGGAACAAACCTTGGACGAACCTGTGGGCTTAGCACATCACATGGGCTACGAACCTTCATGGGCGGGAAAGAGAATAGCCGAACCTAGGAAGAGGGGACCCTAGCCGAACCTTATGCAGTAATCAACGAACCATTGATGGCCGAATCACCTCAGCTAGACGAACTCCTTAGCCGAAGCCACAGACCCGCGAACCTGTTGTCATGAGTTGGTTTAGGCGAACCCATGACCTACGATGGACAAACCTCGCATAGGGGCCGAACCTTGCATGATGGGCAAACCCTGAACAGCCGAACCATTCCTCTAGGGCCGAACCTCAAGCGAACTTGTGGGGGGTCGAGTGGTTTATTCAACGAACCTTTTACCCATGCATAGCTGAAACTAAGTGGGCCGAACCTTAGGTTATTACAGCCCTCCTTAATCAGCAAACCTAAAGGGAAAGGTGGGATAAGAGCGATTGAATTTAAATCTCTATCAAACGGGGTGGGGGACTATAATAACACGCATAATCTCAAATAAATAATATATAATGGGACATCCACATGCATGCATGAATTTTACTAAATAGCCACCTTTACTTAACGATATAGGCCTTATATTATAAGGTTTTACATAATGTGAACCTCATTATAGTAAAAGACTTAGATATAATTTCTTAAAACTTGAAATGGGAATTTTAATAACTTAAGCTAAGGTGGTCAAATAAGTTGATCATGCATGTGTGTATTTACCAAAAAAATGTACATAATTATGTAAGGTGAAGACCCTTATAATTTGTATACTTTGGTTATAATATTTAAAAGAAATCATCATATAATGGATATTTAAAACTAATAAGGTTAAGTCTCATTAGTATGGTGATCATGGTTAAAATCTTGGGTGATATAGTTTAACTTAGAATAAATAAACTAAGTAACTAAACATTTAAGGATCTGAAATGGACGCTAATTTGATATGAAATGCACATGCTTATAAACACGAATGCATATTAATTACAGATTGTTGAGTTTGTTTTGGATTCACATACGCGAGCGCGCGCATTTCAAGAACTCTAATTCTAAGGACTAATGTGAGTTCTCATAACCTCCTTTTTAAATTGTTTTGTTTTAAACTCGGAGGTGAAACATGTATACCCGTTTATATATTATTTTGATAACACATGGTTGACTCCTGTTTTATCATTAAGATATTCACATTATGGGATTATCTTTGTTTATGGATTATCACGGATTATCACAACTCCATGGATCGTTGTTGTTGACTTTGGTCATCCACAATGATTACATGTATTGCCACATGGATTATCACAACTCCGTGCTTCGTTGTTGTTGACTTCGGTCATCCATAATGATTGCATGTATTGTCACGTGGATTGCCACAACTCCATGTGTCGTTGTCATTGACCTTGGTCATTCACAATGATGCATGTATGGTCACTTATACTAATTGAGAATATTGATGATTGAGATTGGTTGAATGTATATGTGATTGATTATCTATGATTGTTTGAAATATGTGATTGTGTTTGTGATTGTGTGTTGGGTTAGGTGTTGGATTATCTCACAGGTGCTCATGTGGATTATCTCAGAAAACTATAAACTTTTATAATCATTTTGTAAAACATGTTTAAATATAAAGACTTATGATTACTCACCAACTACTTCGTAGTTGACACTTGATTTTTACTTGTTTCAGGGAACGAGGAGAAATAGGTAGGGCAGGATAGCTCTACATTCTTTTGGACATCATCACGTAGGATCTTGGACTTAGCTGTGATAACTAAAATTCTAAAGATTTGAATTTAGTTAGTTAGCTAAATCTTTTGTGCATTTTGATGTAACTAATTCATGATGAACATGATTTTTGTGTAATTAATTTGGTTGATTAATTGATATGTGATGATTTAAATTAGATGCCCACGAGCTTATGAACAATCTGCATATCCCTCGTGGCATCCCGACATTTCTGCCATCGGTCGGGGTGTTACACAGACTTCGCCTATAAGTAGCAGATCACCGTTTTCTGTTGCAAGTTTTTACCTTCTAACTCTCAAATCTCGACCCTACACCTCCAAATACCCATATTTAACCCCTCCAATCATCTAGTTTTCAACGCGAGATACTGCCGAGCTTCTGCGAGGTAAAAATCTTATATAATTTCAATATGTTATGATGCTTGTTTTAGATCTTATTATTATTATTATTATATAATAAGATTATGATTAATTGTTTGGTTTTAATCGAAAATACGTCGAGGTTCTGCCCGACTAATTTTTGGAAAACAAACAATTATAAGCAGAGATTATGTCCAATTGTTTTCAGAAAACTTAAGAAATATAAGTCGAGGTTCTGCCCGACTTAAAACCTGAAAACCTCAGTTTTATAAACAGAGACTCTGTCCAAAACAAGTATACGAAAACTCAGTTTTATAAGCCGTTATAATATCCGATTATCAACAACCATATTAATTTGATTAATCTGGGAATGTCCTGATTAATCTAACAAGTCACAGTTGTCACACGTTGTGCTATATTAAGTTAAGGATATTGATTAAACGTTTGAGATAAGATTGAGGACTTGAGTTGTAAGATCCTTGACATTGAACGTCAAGGAAAGTTCTGAGAGTCAGATTAAGCTTAAGTGACTCATAGAACTCTAATGACATACAGGTTTAGAGTTCAAGAACTAGTGATACGAACGTTGTGCATTGTTATTGATTTGAATCAACCCAGGTGAGTTCACGACCCCTTTTTCTGTATTTTTGGCTTTTGAAACTCGGGGAATGAGAAAACATAAATACTTATTTGAAACATTCTGATTTTTGATGGAACTCTGAAACGCTTTTGATGCATTTTGTGAAACATGAAACCTGATTGGATCAGGTGGAACTCTAAAACGCTTTTGATACATTATGTGAAACATGATGCCTGATTAGATCAGGTGGAACTCTGAAACGCTTTCGATGCATTTTGTGAAACATGAAACCTGATTGGATCAGGTGGAACTCTGAACCGCTTTTGATACATTTTGTGAAACATGAAACCTGATTTGGTCAGGTGGAACTCTAAAACGCTTTCGCTACATTTTGTGAAACATAAAAACTTATTTGCATTATGTGAAATGTTAAAATACTTTTGAAACACTTTGTGAAACAAGAAAACGAAAGCGTTGTAAAACATTTGGTTGAAACACGTGACAGTGCGGCGAAATATATGACCAAACTTGTCTTTATTTCACGGGTTACACATTTGTCGCTAAGTCTCTATTCTATAACCGTTAACCGTGGGGGGCGTGATTATTGAGAATATATTCTATTTGTGATTGACAATCCTCGCCCGTGGTTCGTAGCTAAAATCACGACTGGATGTCGAGCGAACGCTCAATAAGGCTAAAACACACAATGTCTTGCGACAAGGACATTGGGAAGGGGCAAACACTGAACTCGTCAGCTCGGCTACGGGAGCCCAGGAGTTATAATTGGACAGTTGGTCGGGAACTAATACACGACATTGTTGGAAGGAACAATGTTCGCACTGGATACCAATGTTTTACACCCGGTTTGGGGCATAAATATTATTTAACTCTTTTTATGCAAACATTTGAATCGTTTGAGATACATTACATAAATTTTTAACAAATAAACTTGTGAACTCACCAGCGATATGCTGAGTGTTTTAAATCATGTTTTCTCATATGCATGGTGATACAGGGGGTGGAGCTGGGAGCTAAATCTTGGGAGACATATAGTAGAGTCTATGAGAGATAGGCTCAACAGTGTGTAATAGCATTGTATATATATATATATATGTGTGTGTGAAACTCAGTTAGAACTGTTATTACATTAGGTTTGTGGCTAATGTAGTTGTAATATTGCTCTGTAATATAGAAACATATGTGTCTTTTGTTGTAAATCATGACTGTGAAACCCTGAAAGTCACACCGTACGCTTCCGCAATGACAAGGGTGTGACAGATTGGTATCAGAGCCATTGGTTTATAGCGAATTAGGTTGCCTGACTAAGACCTAATCTATAGCCATATAACTCTAACACGAAACATTAATGTTTCCTGTTCAGAAACATGCCGAGAGGACGACCGAGGCGAAATCCGCAAGAAAACCCACATGGCAATCTTGAAGCTGAGCGACCTGCTATCTCGGTAGAGATGGACCAACTCATAAATAAACGAGTGGCTGATGCTATGGCCACCTACAAAAATCAACAACACACAGGAGATGGAGGATTTGGTGCTAATGGCAACAATATCGGAGGCGGCAGTGGAGCTGTAGGTAGCAATGGTGCGGTAGGAGGCAGTGCGGCCGTCGAAACCACTGGTTCTGCACCAAAAGTATGTTCTTACAAGGATTTCTTGAACTGCCAACCTCTTAGCTTTAATGGAATCGATGGAGCTATCGCACTGATACGATGGTGCGAAAAGATTGAAACGGTATTCTGTGTCAGTAATTGCCCTAAGGATTGCCTAGTCAAGTATGCCACTTGTACTCTGTATGGAGCAGCTCTTACATGGTGGAACAACCATGTTCAAGGTTTAGGCATTGATGAAGCCTATCAGATTCCCTGGTTAACATTGAAGCAAATGATGATGGATGAATATTGCCCACGAAGTGAGATCCAGAAAATGGAAGAATTCTATAACCTGAAAGTGTAAGGGAGTGACATTGCCAGTTATACTACTAGATTTCATGAGCTGGCACAACTTTGCCCAACGATGGTCACTCCTGAGTACAAGCGAATAGAGCAGTATCTGAAAGGGCTTCCTCCAAGTATTGAAGATATGGTGACTTCTTCTAAGCCAGATACCATTCAAAGTGCAATTCGGTTAGCTCATCGCCTGATTGATCAGGCAGTTCGTCGTGGAACCTTGGGAACCAAGGTACCTGAGGAAAAGCATAACATTGGCAACAAACGGAAATGGAATAGCAATTCCCCAAATCAACCACAAAAGAAAACGACTCAGGTTAGAGTCAACACCATTGTGACAACTGATAATAAATCTTATGTGGGAAAATTTCCAAAGTGTGAAAGATGTGGATTCCATCATGAGGGTGAATGTAGGCCCTTCATATGTAACAGATGTGGAAGACGTGGACATTTAGCGAGGAATTGTCGAGCTCCTGTACCTACATCGGTGACAGATAGCAACAGGGATAATAGGAGTTGTTTTGAATGCGGAATAGTAGGTCATCTCAGGAAGAACTGCCCAAAGCTAACAAATCAAGGTGGCAACAATGCTCGAGGTAGGGCCTTTGTTATTGCAGCCGGAGACGCCAAACGAGATCCAAACCTCGTGACGGGTACGTTCTTTGTCAATAATCATTATGGTTCTGTCCTATTTGATACGGGGGCAGATAAGAGTTTTATGTCAACTGAATTTACCACATTAATTGGAGTCAATCCAACTGTATTACACGATAGATACACAATTGAACTAACCAACGGAAAACTGATAGAAACTAGTGAGATAATTCAAGGGTGTAAGTTACAACTAGGAGATTATGTTTTTGCTATAGATCTTTTATCGGTGAATCTAGGAAGTTTCGACGTGGTTGTCGGAATGGACTGATTGACCAAAAACCACGCAGAAATTGTATGTTGTCAGAAGGTAGTCCGTATTCCACTCCCAAGTGGGGAGACTCTCTCAATTCATGGTGAAAAGAGTGGAAAGGCGTTACAAATCATCTCCTGTATGAAAGCCCACAAGTACCTATGCAATGGATGTCAAGCAATATTAGCGCACGTCATGGAAAGGAAGTCAAAAGAGAAGCAATTAGAAGATATACCAATTGTACGAGAGTATCCAGAAGTGTTTCCCGAAGATTTGCCTGGACTACCACCTAACAGGCAAGTCGAATTTCGAATTGACTTGGTGCCTGGCGCAACACCAATAGCTCGATCGCCGTACAGATTAGCCTCATCAGAGACGCAGGAGCTATCTAACCAACTACAAGAGTTACTGGATAAAGGTTTCATAAGACCCAGCTTCTCACCGTGGGGAGCACCCGTCTTGTTCGTAAAGAAGAAAGATGGAACCTTTTGAATGTGCATCGACTACCGAGAATTGAACAAGCTGACAATCAAGAATAGGTATCCGCTACCGAGGATAGATGATTTATTCGACCAGCTGCAAGGTTCCAGTTTCTATTCAAAGATCGACATGCGTTCAGGATACCACCAGCTAAGGGTCAAGGACGAAGATGTTCCAATCACTTCCTTTAGAACCCGGTATGGTCATTATGAGTTTTTGGTTATGCCGTTTGGATTGACGAATGCTCCGGCAGTTTTTATGGACCTTATGAATAGGGTCTGTAAAACGTACTTGGACAAATTTGTCATTGTGTTCATCAATGATATACTCATTTATTCCAAGACTAAAGAAGATCATGAGCAACACCTAAGGCTTATTCTGGAGTTGCTAAGGAACGAAAAACTGTATGCCAAGTTTTCCAAATGTGAATTTTTGGATGAGAGAAGTACAATTCATTGGGCGTGTAATTAATCAAAAAGGAATACATGTTGATCCTGCCAAGATTGAAGCTATCAAGAATTGGAATGCACCCAAGACCCCGACGAAAGTACGTCAATTTCTCGGCTTGGCAGGATATTATAGAAGATTCATTGAAGGTTTTTCCAAGATAGCTTTACCATTGACTACATTGACGCAAAAGGATAAGAAATTTGAATGGAGCGACAAGCAAGAGGCAGCATTTCAATTGTTAAAGCAAAAACTATGCAGTGCACCTATTTTATCACTACCTGAAGGAACGGACGATTTTGTAATGTACTGCGATGCATCACATCAAGGCTTGGGTTGTGTGCTGATGCAGAAAGACAAAGTCATTGCATACGCGTCCCGACAACTCAAAACACATGAGAAGAACTATACTACGTATGATTTGGAATTAGGAGCTGTAGTGTTCGCACTCAAAATCTGGAGACACTACCTTTATGGTACAAAGTGTACTATTTACACTGACCATAAAAGTCTCCAGCATATCTTTGATCAAAAAGACTTGAATATGAGACAACGTCGCTGGGTTGAATTACTCAATGATTATGATTGCAACATTCGCTATCATCCTGGCAAGGCAAATTTTGTCACAGATGCTTTGAGCTGGGAAAGAGTGAACTAAGACATTACGAGTGCGAGCTTTGGGGATGACTATTCAGACAAACCTTACTGCCCAAATTCGAAATGCCCAACTTGACGCTCTTAAGGAAGAAAACTTGCCGAATGAATCCTTGTGAGGCTTGGAAAAGCAATTTGAGGTCAAGATTGACGGAACTCACTACTTTGCAAGTAGAGTCTGGGTACCAAACTTTGGGAACCTAAGGAGCTTAGTAATGGATGAAGCTCACAAGTCTCGATACTCTGTACACCCTAGCTATGATAAAATGTGTCATGACCTCAAAGAGTTGTATTGGTGGCCTAACATGAAGGCTGACATCACTCTTTATGTTTAAAATGTCTAACCTGCTCTAAGGTTAAAGCCGAGTATCAAAAACCATCAGGGTTGTTGCAACAACCAGAGATTCCACAATGGAAGTGGGATCAGATTACAATGGACTTTGTCACAAAACTACCCACAACTTCTAGTGGCTACGACACTATCTGGGTAATAGTCGATCGTCTCGCAAAGTCTGCACATTTCTTGCCTATGAAGGAAACAGATAAGATGGATAAACTCACGAGGCTTTACATTAAGGAAGTAGTTTCCCGACATGGGATTCCAACCTCCATCATCTCAGATCGAGACAGCAAATTCACCTCACGAGTATGGCAAACCCTACATGATGCATTGGGTACTCGTTCGGATATGAGTACAGTATATCATCCTCAAACAGATGGTCAAAGCGAAAGGACTATCCAAACTCTGGAAGACATGCTTCGAGCATGTGTGATTGATTTTGGAAGCAGTTGGAATACACACCTGCCTTTGATTGAATTCTCATACAACAACAGTTATCACACGAGCATCAAGGCAGCACCATTTGAAGCGTTGTACGACCGTAAATGTCGATCTCCTATATGTTGGACCGAGTTTGGTGAAAGTCAACTCACGGGGCCAGAAATCATTCAGGAAATGACAGATAAAATCTTCAAAATCCGAGACAGACTACGAGCCGCACAAGATCGTCAGAAAAGCTACGCTGATGTGAGACATAAACCATTGTCTTTCCAAGTTGGAGACCGCGTCATGTTGAAGGTCTCACCTTGGAAAGGAGTTGTAAGATTCGAAAAACGTGGCAAATTGAACCCTCGATACATAGGGCCATTTGAAATCATAGCAAAGGTTGGACCTGTTGCGTACAAACTCAAACTACCACCGGAACTCAGTGGGGTGCATGACACATTCCATGTATCAAATCTCAAGAAATGTCTGTCAGACGAAACAATTGTGATACCGTTGGAAGAAATTCAAATTGATGATCAATTACACTTCATAGAGGAACCGGTGGAAATCATGGATCAGAAAGTGCAACAATTGAAATAAAGTCGCATTCCAATAGTAAAGGTCCGTTGGAACTCAAGGCGAGGACCATAATTTACCTGGGAACGCGAAGACCAAATGAAACTCAAATACCCTCACTTGTTTGATGACACATCAGCCTTGTGAAGCACAAACCGAATTTCAGGATGAAATTCCATTAACGGGGGAGACTGTGACAATTCATAATTAACTCGAAAATAAAGAAAATGAGTGAAAGCGAAATTACGAAACGAGGCTCCGATTTCAAGATATACTGATTCGAATATAGCATTAAATAAGAGATCATATATTTTGAACTCTTCAGGTCTTAAAATTATAATGGTTGGAAAGAGCTCGAAAAATCGTGAACGTGGGCGAAAACGGCACGTAAAACGGAGTTCGTATGCTTAAGTTATCACGAAAATAAGAAACCGGTCAGATTTCACGCCACGTGGCACCACGTGTCGACACGTGGCATGCATGCAAAATTTTACATCCGGGCGTAACGCCCCGCGCCAAACGCCGAGGCCAGGCGATGCGCCCCGGACCCAGATTTCGCCTATAAGTAGCAGATCACCGTTTTCTGTTGCAAGTTTTTACCTTCTAACTCTCAAATCTCGACCCTACACCTCCAAATACCCATATTTAACCCCTCCAATCATCTAGTTTTCAACGCGAGATACTGCCGAGCTTCTGCGAGGTAAAAATCTTATATAATTTCAATATGTTATGATGCTTGTTTTAGATCTTATTATTATTATTATTATATAATAAGATTATGATTAATTGTTTGGTTTTAATCGAAAATACGTCGAGGTTCTGCCCGACTAATTTTTGGAAAACAAACAATTATAAGCAGAGATTATGTCCAATTGTTTTCAGGAAACTTAAGAAATATAAGTCGAGGTTCTGCCCGACTTAAAACCTGAAAACCTCAGTTTTATAAACAGAGACTCTGTCCAAAACAAGTATACGAAAACTCAGTTTTATAAGCCGTTATAATATCCGATTATCAACAACCATATTAATTTGATTAATCTGGGAATGTCCTGATTAATCTAACAAGTCACAGTTGTCACACGTTGTGCTATATTAAGTTAAGGATATTGATTAAACGTTTGAGATAAGATTGAGGACTTGAGTTGTAAGATCCTTGACATTGAACGTCAAGGAAAGTTCTGAGAGTCAGATTAAGCTTAAGTGACTCATAGAACTCTAATGACATACAGGTTTAGAGTTCAAGAACTAGTGATACGAACGTTGTGCATTGTTATTGATTTGAATCAACCCAGGTGAGTTCACGACCCCTTTTTCTGTATTTTTGGCTTTTGAAACTCGGGGAATGAGAAAACATAGATACTTATTTGAAACATTCTGATTTTTGATGGAACTCTGAAACGCTTTTGATGCATTTTGTGAAACATGAAACCTGATTGGATCAGGTGGAACTCTAAAACGCTTTTGATACATTATGTGAAACATGATGCCTGATTAGATCAGGTGGAACTCTGAAACGCTTTCGATGCATTTTGTGAAACATGAAACCTGATTGGATCAGGTGGAACTCTGAACCGCTTTTGATACATTTTGTGAAACATGAAACCTGATTTGGTCAGGTGGAACTCTAAAACGCTTTCGCTACATTTTGTGAAACATAAAAACTTATTTGCATTATGTGAAATGTTAAAATACTTTTGAAACACTTTGTGAAACAAGAAAACGAAAGCGTTGTAAAACATTTGGTTGAAACACGTGACAGTGCGGCGAAATATATGACCAAACTTGTCTTTATTTCACGGGTTACACATTTGTCGCTAAGTCTCTATTCTATAACCGTTAACCGTGGGGGGCGTGATTATTGAGAATATATTCTATTTGTGATTGACAATCCTCGCCCGTGGTTCGTAGCTAAAATCACGACTGGATGTCGAGCGAACGCTCAATAAGGCTAAAACACACAATGTCTTGCGACAAGGACATTGGGAAGGGGCAAACACTGAACTCGTCAGCTCGGCTACGGGAGCCCAGGAGTTATAATTGGACAGTTGGTCGGGAACTAATACACGACATTGTTGGAAGGAACAATGTTCGCACTGGATACCAATGTTTTACACCCGGTTTGGGGCATAAATATTATTTAACTCTTTTTATGCAAACATTTGAATCGTTTGAGATACATTACATAAATTTTTAACAAATAAACTTGTGAACTCACCAGCGATATGCTGAGTGTTTTAAATCATGTTTTCTCATATGCATGGTGATACAGGGGGTGGAGCTGGGAGCTAAATCTTGGGAGACATATAGTAGAGTCTATGAGAGATAGGCTCAACAGTGTGTAATAGCATTGTGTATATATATATATGTGTGTGTGTGAAACTCAGTTAGAACTGTTATTACATTAGGTTTGTGGCTAATGTAGTTGTAATATTGCTCTGTAATATAGAAACATATGTGTCTTTTGTTGTAAATCATGACTGTAAAACCCTGAAAGTCACACCGTACGCTTCCGCAATGACAAGGGTGTGACAAATAGGTACACTATTCTTAGTTGGTATATTGATTAGGACATTATGCGCTTCAACTATTACTGTAAGTAGGCAAATTTGAGTATGAAAATGTGGTATATATCATGATCGTTAGAAAATTTGATAAAGAAAATTTGGTATATTTATCGATGCTCATCGCAAGTTGCGCCTATCATTGTACGTAATTAAATACGTTCATATTTGATGAAACGTTTTTATATACAAGTTAAGAGAAAAATGTTTGTTGGTAACTTTGAGTGAAAATTTTATACAAGAAATTGGTATTTAAATTACACCCTTTTTGTGTGAAAAATTATTTTCAACCATCGAATTTGCTTAATTGAATTGAATGACAGGGATTGAATATTTAAAATTATCAGCTAATGGTTTCTTTTAAACCTTCTCATATACTATGTATACACACGCATGTATATATAGATATGCATACGGATATATAATTATATGATTACATACGTCTATACATATATAGGTACATAAACATTTAAATAAATTAAGAATAGCAAATTATATATGATATGTCTAGTGTGTGTCTCTCTATATATATCATCATTTTAGAACTCGTAAAATATTTAGAATTACAAAAATTCTTATCAATCACACATTTTTTTTATGTTTTACAATGAAAATTATGAAAATTTTGTTTATGTAAATAGTCTACACATGTGTAAATATTACCTATACATGTTGCGTTATGCAACTAAAATTTTTAAAATAATGAAAAATTAAATTGACAGATTCTATGTAATAAACATTATTAAACAAAGTATAAAATTTTACAGAAATATATGGTTGATATGAGTTCTTGTAGTTTTAAAAAATATTTATTTGTATGAAAATAATTCTAACCTTGTAAATATATATTTTATGTGTAAATGCCATTACGTTTAAAATATAACACAAGTGCAATTGATACTTTTTAAAGTTGTAAATTACACATGCAGTACTTACAAATATCACATCTTAGTTGTTTAAATCAAGTGAATTCACACACACACACATATATATATATATATAAGACAAAAGTGCTATGTATTTGTAATAATGGTATTTGAAAAAATATATATTTAAATGATCTTGGCGTGTTTTCACTAGTTTTTCACATTTGAATTTGATATATGAATTGATGTGAATAATACATGATTTGACCCAATCCATTTATTAAATCGACTTGTTAAAACCTCTTTACCTGAGACCAGGATACCATACTATATGTCAGCTCATGAGTTTTATTTCTTCAATTTAACATGTATGGTTTGATTTGATTTGGGTTTGGCCTCATGCACACAAATTATCTAATTGATCCATAAGTGTTCTGTGTGTGTATATATTGGTTCTTAGTTTTTTTTTTGCTCAAAAAAAGGGCGACTCAAAAATTTTGGAGGCCCCAAGCGAACTTAAAACTTGGGGCCATATTAATATTGATCTATTAACTTGGTTCAAAAATATTTGTAGGTTCTTTTATTTGAGTTTTAGTATTTGAAAGTTCATCAATGTTTGAATGTTCGTCAAGTTTTTTCGGTTCATTAGAATTTGAAGATTCGCTAAGGACTAAGGTTGAATGTTAATCAAAATTTATAGGTTTATCTAGAATTTAAAGATTCATTACGGTTTGTATGTTTATCAAGATTATAAGTTCTTACTTTTTCTACAATTTCATTGCTAATTGAATTTAATTGAAATCGAACTGTAAAGATTAATATAGGCTGATGCTCACCAAACTTCAATTTTGTCTAAGTATCAGAGACTTCACAGACAAACAGCCTTCAGTAGGAGTGAGTTCCTCTTCGGAAGCAACATTGTTTCCGAAGGGTAACTCACTCATACTGAAGGCTGTACAAGACAAACACTTCGGAAGGTCTACACTTAGAGTTAAAAGCTTCATAGCTTCTGAAGACTTAAAGCTTCTGATGAACAAAGTCTTCCGAAGATTATCCTATAAAGACAAAGACAAACACCTCCGAAGATTCTCCTATAAAGACAAAGACTTGCAAGGATAATTTTCTGACAAAGACTGTAGCTGATTACTTTCATAGTACAAAAGGGACTGACACAAGACATGCTGGTCTGAGTAAAAACAAAGATAACATACCGATAGTCAGACACAACACCTTACTTCCCTTCCTCAGCATTAAATGCAAAAGATCATCTGAAGCCTTGAAGATCAACAACATTAAATGCCTTTTGTATTTAGCTAGTCTTTTGTAAAGTCAATGTCTATAATTGTAATAATTGTAATCAAGTGTCTTAGCCTGTTAATACACTTTACATACTAGAATAAGCTTTACTTTATGTATTGTATAGTATACTCAACTTGTATTCCTACGTGTATACGGTTGTAGCCTTAGCTATATAACCTTTCATTGTAAACTTGTTTTGGTGATTGTCTGCTTACAACACTTGTAATACTTTGAGAAAAATATATCTTTGAGCTTGAATTTGTTCTTGTGTTCGTACTGTTATTCAAAGATTATTAACTTACCATTGAGTGTTTGAGATAACCTTCTAACAGACATTCTGCATCTGTTAGATTGTAAGAGAGAAATACTTGTGAAGTGTTGTTTAGATTGAACAACCCGATCCAACATGAACAATAACCGGTGATTAACCGATTAATAGTTAATCAATCAATTGGTTATGATTATGGTTATGGATATAAATTTAAAATTAACTGAAGTAGCGGTTTTGGTTATTGAAATGTACATAACATTGAACCAAACCATGTTCACCCCTACTATCAAGACGAGACAACAATTGATTTCTCAAAACAATAGGAAACACTTAATTAAACTAACCATAACACTTGATGTTCTTAAACTTCATTTGCCCTCCACTACCAACTGCTTCTCAATCATTTTATTTTACCTTTTTTATAAGTTTATTTTTTTAAAACATCTCTTTAAGCCAAAATAAGAATTTAGGACAAGAGTAGAAATGATATGGGCTTAGAGAATATATTAGAAATAAAAATCTAGGCCTTCATTTAGAGATGGGCAAAAAAACAAGGTTCGGAACCGGAACCGGTTTAGACCCGGTACCCTTAAGAACCAGTCCCAAACCATTAAAAACTAGTGGTTCCTCCGGTTCCAATTTTTAAAACTTCAACGGATTCCTAACCGGTTTCTACCTGAAACTGGTCCTAACCCGGTCCAAAAAAACGTCCAAAAAACGATTCCAAACCGGTTCTAGCCATTTGAACCATTTTTTCGAGATCTAACCATTTTTCTAGCTGTTTGGACCCAATTCTAGCCTTTTTTTATGTTTTCTAGTCCAAAACTTAGTATAAATGGTTGTGTTTTGATTTAGTTTACTTCCACACTTGAAAACGAATATTATAAGCCAAAAACGCTCTTGTTGCGTATATTCGACTGCTTTACTCTCTTTGTTTTGTGATACGTTCTTATTATTCTCATTTTCATTACAACTATACTCTTATTTTACACAATGGCTTATTTTACATCTTCTGATGATCAAGGTTCCAACACCGAAGTCACCATTGTTCGTGTTCATACGAATACTAGGAAATAGAAATATGGTGTAACTGGAATTTAGTTGAATAATAATGGATTTTTTTGAATATTATTATTTTTTTGTTATTTATTTATGTTATTAAATATATTTTTAGTATTTATGTATGCATAAATGTTTTTCTCAATTGATTTTTTTTAAATAGGAACCGGTTAGTGTACCCGGTTCTGAACCTGAAGATAACCCGGACTGGTTCTACCGGTTTTGATTTTCAAATTCTAGAACCGGTTCCACCGAACCCGCCCGTGTCTAGAAACCGGTTCCGGATCAATTCCGGTTCTCATTTATACCCGGTTTGCCCATCTCTACATATATAATAATGATAATAAAACATATAAAACGAAGATTTAAAATAATCTTGACAGAGTTATACGTATTACCGTAATAAATGTGGGTTAACAAAGAGATAAACCTTAAATCCCCAAATAATCAATTATTTTTTAATCATGACAAAATGTGTGATCAACATTAAAGTATAATAAAGTTGATTATTTTATTCATAACCTATTTTTTTTAATAAGGTTTATCATGGACCATATTTTTTGTCATGATTAAAATGAATGGCTACAAAAGAATTTAAGTGTTATCTTTATAAGATTAAATTATAATAAGATCCCATTTTTTTTACTATTAGGACAAACATCCTTACTGCATTAACATACCTTTACTTTAAAACTAAGTTTTGGAAAGGGTGGTGTTAAATATATCTCTTTTTTTATTTTTTTACTTGTCGTACCACTCCTCTTAAACTTTTTAAATATATACGAGTAAACATTATACTTTTTAATTATTAACTAAAAAAATCCAACCTTTAAACAAAACATAAGGGTGTTTCTGACATTATCACAAACAATTAATTCATCTTCCCCACAAGTTTGTAGCCATGATCCAAACTCCCAAACTCACGTCATTCTCCAAACCCAATCTAGTCATCGACCATTCCAATAAAATTAACAGATAAACATGATTAAGTTTCAAAATTTATTAATAACAAAGATTAGAGGATCAATAGTTATCACGAATTTGAAACAAATTCGAATCAAACTAATCCTGGAAAGTAGAAGGATAAACTCGAACTCAAAATCGATCTAAACGAGCATAAAAACCAAATTAAATCGACTGAGATGTTTCTCAAATCCTTGCAAACCATTCTGTGCATGAAAACAACTCCCAAGATCGCTCAATCTTCGTGAATCAGGCCTGCAACTCCCCTACCCGTCGCTCTCGATCTCGCACTCGAGTACCATCCTAACTTAAACGAAGGTTAGTGTTCCTTATATCATTGTGCTCATTTTACAACCCTAAAAGAAAGCCCTAAGCTTCTATCAACGATCGGCTTCTTAATCGGTTGAATTTGCGATCAAAAAAGTTAGGGTTCATACGCATGAATCAGATTTGGGGTGAAAACCCAGACGTATGTTATAAGAATTCCGAACGGTTCCTTAAACGAATTGTATCTCTAGCCCAGCCGGTTCCAGCGTCTTAAACTAAACTTGGCTAAATATCAAAGTATTTATTTACTTATTTGTCAAGTTATTTATATATTTATTTATTAATATTGTTATTATTTAATTCAGGTGTGTTAAGCTATTTAAATGAAGCTTGGTTAAATAAATATAGAGAAATGTTTTTGTCTATTTGGATTGATCAATGCTTACATTTTAGAAATCGAACAACTAATAGAGTTGAGAGCCAACAAGTTAAGCTTAAAAGATATTTGGGTTCATCAAAGTGTCCGTTAGATAAGTTTGTTAGTTTAATAGATGAAATTCTAGAATCGCAAATTACGTCAATTAAAGGCAGCTTTGAGAAAAGTATGATTATCCTCCAGCATCAACATAAAATAGAAGGATTCAAACTATCGTACGTTTTGTTTCCCACGAAGCGCTTGATATGTTAAAGGGAGAGATAAATTTAAACCCTTCTGATTGTAGTTGTCGAGTTCGTAAATGTTATGGTTTACCATGTGCATGCGAAGCTTCATGGTATATCAAAGGATGCTAGTACAATTAAATGCAACTGGTTCATTTAATGTTAATATTATTCCTATTTTTATAGTGTAAAAAATTAGTGATTTATATTTTAATGCAGGTCAATGCATTCCTTTGGATTCAATCGATATATTTTGGAGGAAACTTGACATGTCACCCGTTAGTACATGAGGAAAATGATGATATGACTTGCGATGTTGAATTGAAATTATATAAAGAAGCCTTTTACAACTAGTCTAAGGCCGGAAAAAAACGGATCTAGAAAAGCTAATAGGGATTTGCGATCAAAGTATGTCTTCTATTAAAGAGCCTATTGTTCAGAAAAATACTCGTAGACGACCAACCTTGAAGAAACAACATCAAAAACCGTTGATCAAAATTCTCAAAAGCGTCGCTGTTCAACTAAACCAAATATTGTTGAATATAATTTTATGGATTTGAAACCATCGTTGTCGAGAGAAACTTCATATACGAACTATTTTGACCCATAAATGAAAGAAATATTGGTTGTCTTCCATCTTTACATTACAAATGTTCAAAACGTTATAGGTGATGGAAATTGCGGTTTTCGATCAATCGCAATTTGTCTCGGGTTAAGTGAAGACCAATGGCCTTAGATCCACCATGAGTTGTTAAAAGAACTACTTCAGAATCAAGATCAATACAAGAAAGTGTTTCATGGTGATTTTAATTTAATCCAACAGTCCTTGGATTTTGAAGGAACATGTTTTGCACCACAAAAGAATTGGTTGATTATGCCTGACTCAGGCGTCTTGATCGCAAAACCGGTACCGTGTCATTGTTCATTTCTTGAGCAAATTGGAATCCAGCACTTGCTTTCCTCTTTGGGAAGACCATGAAAAATTTCAAGAGTATCGAGCAATTACAATTGCACATGTACATCGTTGTCATTATATCAAGGTGCAACTAGAAGAAGAGTACCCAATGCCGACTATGATTGAACTATTAAAACACTATAAACATTTGTCTGTAGCTGAATTGGAATCATTTTATAAGGAGCGTATAAAAATGTATACTCAACTTTTTCCCCGTTCTTCAACAGATGTTATAGATGTTTAAAAAACTTATCATAACTATTATTGTTGTTTTTTTCTCGTTTGAGTTGCAAAATAGCGTAAATTCATCGATAATAATTAAGTTTTTCAAGTATAACTAGTTACAAAAATTTGTTTGTTAAAGTTAACTTCTATTATTTATTGCAATCTTATGTAATATTTTATGAATGTTTAATTTTTTAAATTGTATAAGGTATATGAAACATAATCTTGATTACTAATATTTTTTTGATTATATTGAATTAGTAAGTGACATTGTAGAAAAAGTCACAATTTATAGCCAAGTTTCATAATTTTTAAATTTATGTTAAACTAAAAAAATAACCACTATAGATTATAAGCATTTTGGTTCAATTTGGTTGTATTATAAAGTTGAAGGACTGATTTTGACAAATTTATATTTTATATTTTGAAGAGGGGTATGACGAGTAATAAGGGGGTACGTTTAGTAGAATTTAAGATGAAAATAACGTTTTGATGCATTTTGGTTGTTTTATAAAGTTGAACGGCTAATTTTGTCAAAATTTATTTTTTATATTTTGGAGAGGGGGTACGATAAGTAATAAGGGGGTACGATAAGTAATAAGGGGGTACGTTTAGTAGAATTTAAGGTGGAAATATCGTTTTGATGCATTTTGGTTTTTTTATAAAGTTGAAGGGCTGATTTTGTCAAAATTTATATTTTATATTTTGAAGAGAGAGTATGACAAGTAATAATGGGGTACGTTTAGTAGAATTTAAGGTAGAAATAATGTTTTGTTGCATTTTGGTTCTGTTATAAAGTTGAAGGGTTGATTTTGACAAATTTATAATTAATATTTTAGAGGGTGGGTATGACAAGTTAGAATGGGGGTACATTTAGCCTGACTCTTTGGAAACTATAACGCTTTCTTACATCTAAGCAGAAATAAGGTTAATTTTTTAATGTTATTTACTTATTTTTCTTTACAATCTAAACATTTTAATCTCACATAAACAGATAATCTTATCTTAGATTTTATCCTTTACAACATTTTTATTTGATAAACAAAAATATCAAGGACTTAAAAAAGGCAATCATCTCTTTCTACACTATACAAAAAGTATTAACATAAATCTATGAATATAGCTATAGTTGCAAAATACAGATATAGAAATTAAAATATTATTATGATATCACACTAGGTTCTTTAATTATTGTTTGTAGCAATAAAAGTATAGAACATTATACTTCTTTTCTTCTACTTAAAAGTCACTTTATAGAATTATTTTTTTTAACGGCCAACTAATTAACTGCCGGGTACTCCGTACGTGGCCCCAATGGCTAAAGAATGCCCAAACTGGCCACTATTCCAGACGGACGGAGCCTCTAGCCCACCAGCCACCAATTCCCGGGGAAATCCGACCCAAGCACCCGCCCAAAGACACGACGGTGAAAAGCCGGTAAATCCGGATGGGATCAATAATCAAACCCATGACCTGGGTCTCTTATCACTACCCTCATACCTTTATCTTATCAATATGACAAAATATCATTGGTACTTTATAGAATTTTTGGGATGAAACTTTGAAACCAGTTATTATTGGTGACATGATACTGTGTAAAAAACCTCATTATGTATATTTTAGTTATTTAATTTAAATTATTATAATCAAATGGTTCCACATCTCTATCACCCAATGCTCGCACTTGTAGCAAGTCAACAAACACCAATGAACATACCTGAAAAGATATGTTAATATTTCTGTGTTATTTTAGATATTGAGGACATTAAAATATTATGCACTATGAATAAACTAATAATAGTAATATAATGAATAAAATTATTAATTAAACTAAATATCTAATAATATCGATCTTAGAGTTATGAAAAAATAATTACAATAAATCTAAATGTTTTCCAGGATACTACCATTTTTATCTAATGTTTTTAACATGGGCGAACTAGTTGCAAAGGCGAGCTAAGTGACCGAGTATTCGTTAACAAGAAAATAATAATAAATAACTAATATATTCTAATTAATATATATCATGCTAGAAAACACACAAATTTCCTACAAAATTTTCCAACGACTTAAGACAAACATAATTTCCTACAAAGTGGAGATCAATTTCTAACAAAATAAACAAAAAATAAAAACACAAAAAATTTCTATATTATTCTGACAAAATAACTACAAACAATAATTTTGTCGCCAAACTATCGGTGAGTCTAATTAAATTTCAACTCATTACCAACACAATTTATTATAATGAATGAGAATAATAAATTTTTTTATTTTGTGAAAGTTGACGGAAAAATGATTACATTTCCAGCAAACAAAAAAAGATATATTATTATGTTGTATTAAACAAGTTTTAAACAAGAATATGCAATATTTTGTAAATTCTTGTCAGAAAATTGTTTAGCTTTCCGACGGGTTTCCAATAATTTTTTTTAAACAATATTAAACAAGTTTTAAATGTAAAATAATAGAAAGAAGAATTAAATTTTCAGACAAAATAAAAATAATTAGAAGGTGAGAGGATATTCTTTATATATTGTTGAAAATTTGTCAGAAACTTAAAAAAATTCCGACAATTTTCATACAAACAAAAAATATATATTACTTTGCTGTATTAAACTAGTTTCATACAAGAATATGTGATATTTTTTAAATCATTGTCGAAAGATTGTTTAGCTTTTTGACAAGCTTCTAACATTTTTTTTACTATTATTTCACTTTATTCTGGCAAGCTTCTAACATTTTTTTTATCATTTCACTTTATCAAAACTAGTTTTCAATGTAAAAAAATCAAAAGAAAAAAATAAATTTCCTACAATTTTCAGACAAAATAAAAAAAAACTAGAAGATGAGGTGATATTTTTTTATATATTGTCCGAATTTTGTCGGAAAATGTTTAAAGATTCCGAAAGTTTTCAGACAAACTAAAAAAATATATTATTTCACTTTATTAAACTAGTTTGAAAGTGTTTTTTTGAATTTTTTTTAGAAACTTGTCAGAAAATGGATACAAGTTTCGAAAATTTCCGACAAATGATATAAAATTATATTATTATTTTTCTTTATTCAATTAATTTCTAATAAGGTAACGTGATTTTTTTGAATTTTGTTGAAAACTTTTCCTAAAATCATATTTTAAATATTGAAAAAAATATTTTTATAATATAATTTACTAAATACTACAATAATAAAAGATTATTAATATTATTAACATATTTTTAAACACTTTAATAATTAAGGAATATTTTCATTATTAACATAATATATATGTGTCTTTATGCATATGGATTAGTTAGGGTATACATATGTGTGTAGTGTGTGTGGGTTAACAAATCCCCATGTATGAGAGACAGCGTGCGTGTTATGACATGTGTGCATGTATGCATATATGTTAGATTACTCTATGTGTGTGTATACACGTGTATGAGTCTAGTTAGTCAATTAATGTGTGTATGTGTTAATGTATCCACGTGTGGTGTATGTGTATGTCACATGTTTATGTTTTATAGTGTATTATGTGTGTATATGTTAGTGTATATATTTTTGTGTAGTGTCCTTGTATTAGCACGCTCACGCAGATGAGAGCATGCATGTGTGTTATGACACACACACACATATGCACACTTGTTAAATTAGTGTGTATGTTTGTGTGTGTACAATAGTGTATGTGTTAGTGTATGCATGTGGTGTATTTTTATGAGTATATGCATGTTTTATAGTGTGTTATGCACGTAATGTTAGTTTATGTATGTGTAGTGTATGTATGTCTTAGTGTGTGTATATGTTCATGTATAAAGTGTATGTGCATGTGTTAGTGTGTGTATGTGTGTATTCTTGTTAAGTTTAACATAAAAAGATGCATTATATGTGATATGTTTTTTTAAGTAACTAAGGCCTGATATTGTTAATCAACACAAATATGTATTTTAGTATTGGTGTATGTATGTGTATGTTAGTACATTAGCCTACTACTATATCTATATATAATTATCTATATAGAAAGAGAGAGAGGGAGAGAGAGAGATTTACTATACAATACATATACATACATATATGTGTTATATTTATAATATATATGCATGTATACTTATTTTAAATAGTATAGGTTCATTATTTACAATGAAGTTATATTTTTAACATTTGTGAGAAAGTGGTCGGAAAGATACTGGTTCGACAAAATACTAACAACTTATTTTGTATTAATAAATATATATAACTTGTTTGTTAATTTAAATATTTGGAAAATTGTCAAAATTTTTAAAAATTAAAAAAAATGTCAAGTTTCAAACCCAATTTTTCTAGAAACATAGACAGAAACTTTACTATTATAACCTTATAATCTGTTAGTTTTATACTCCAAACTACAATAAATGAATTATTGATGGATGGGGTTTGGAATGATGCTTATGCGTGTTTAATGCTAAATTTTATACATATTTAAATGCGTAATTGGTTGAAACTAGATAACTATGTGATTTGGTTTTTTTGTAGGTTCAACTCACGGATTGAAAGCATTGGAAAGACAAAAGTGATTAGAAATGAATGGATTTTGACCTTAAATGATAGATGATTGAAAGACGAGGATTTGTCTGTTTACGGAAAGCGAAACGGAGTTGAAACGCAAAAGTTAAAAAGAAAACAAGGTTTTTGGGAGTCTGGTCAAGTGGTCGCAACTTCTGCACGTATTTAAGCCTAAAAAATTAGGGTTTTGGAGATCCTAACTTATTCCATTCGACTTGGGACGACTTGGGAGGATCTTAGAAAAGCTAAAATTAAAGCCCTTCCACCATTTCAATCCTTCCAATCACCCCATAAACATCCATGATGAAGATCCAATCAAGTTTTGAAGAGTAATTCGTTGTCATGAGCGGCTAATTTCTTCGTGGCTTTCCCCCAGGTGGAAGATTTTTGTAAGTGGATGATTTAGATTAGTTTTCTATCTTGTTTGGAACTTGCAATCTAAGCATTCGATGTTTTTTGCTTATCATTTATTCATTTGATTGTAAAGATTGGATTTTTATCTATAATTTAATTCATTGTTTTTCAATTCCTGAGATTTTTAGCAATTAGGATATATTAGATTGTGATTAGGTTTTATAAGATACAATAGATGTTGATGTGATAATTTTATATTGTTTTGCAATTAAAGCAACTAGTCTTTGTTTATCACAATCATTTAAATATTCTAATCATGTCTATGTGATTGTTCCAACTAAGTAACTAATCTAAAGTTTTACTCATATCTTGACTGACACTTCGCCATCGGTCGATTATAACTGAAGAAACATCACAAATAAAACCTAATTAGTTTTCCTCCCAATTTCCCAAGCATCCACAAAACCCCATTTGATTGCTCTTTTGCTCGTTCAAAAAATTGAAATTGTAGCTCATGGCCTCATTTGATTACTATTTGCAAGCTGAAAGGGCCGACACCAATGGTGATTCAACACAGGTGGCAAAGTGTGTGTAGCGTGTGAAACGCCAGTGGTGAAAGTGGCACCCCCGTTGGTGTTGCAATGCCCGTGGTGTTGCGATTCGGGAGGTGGTAAATGTGTGATGTGTGAGATACCTATGGTGAATGGGATGATAATGGAGGTATGATACTGGTGGTTTATGATAAAATCCAGTGACACAAAGCTAATGAACAAATCAATATATAAGTCTATTCCTATGGTAACACTTTGGCTCCAAAAACTTGAAATAATAACTTGCTTTAAACATATATTTTTTTTCTAAATGAAATGATGATGAAGATGAGCTTATTTTTTATTTTAAATGTATATGAGTCCCATCTATTTTAATATTTTTTTAATATTTAATATTTAATTGTATTTTTTGTTTTTATAACAAAGAGTATTTTTGATATTTACACTCATCTAATGAAAAATACCTAATGAAAATTCTTTTAAGAACTATTGTGTTAATTTTTTAAGCAATAGATAGTATCCAAATAGCTTAAAGTTAAAAGTATAATCTGGAATCTCATTTTATTATAAGGCTACATTTACTTATCACATACTCATCACTTCACGTAGGCGTCACATAAACAACCAACACTATCACCTTCGAATCACTTCACATCATCATCTCATGTGTTATCATCACTCTCTTTCACTTCACGTCATCATCACCTTTATTTATTATTTTATTACTTGATTTTTTTTTAATTATAGACTTATAGTTATATTAAACAATATAATAAAAATTACACAATATTATCTACGACAGATTTAATGTTGTTTGAACTATGCGTGAAAACATGAATTCTCCTTCGTCTAAATCGGATGATGACGATTTCGTAATTTTCTCTTCTCAACTCATTTTTTAGCGGATTGTAAATTGGGTTTCTTTTAGAAAAGAATTGTTATTTTAGAGACATGAATGATTATTTTAAAGAGTTGATTGACGGTTTAAAGAGTTTGATAGTTAATTTATAGCGATATAAAAAAAGTATTTTCTTGTCCAACGGTTAAATCTATTATTTTTTTTTATTTAGCCTTCAAACAGTCAAAATCCCCATTATGCTCTTCACACTGGTGCCCGTAACACCTCACTCACGCCCCCGTGTAGTGAGTAGAGGGCGCCAAAGAAGCTTGATCGAACCCTCTCACGCCCACTTCACAAGCCATTACACATGGTCTAAGGATCATTTGTTTAATTAACTTTTTCATAAAACTTCTAAAACTAGACAAGATAGTAATGGGAAGAAAACAATTACTTATTTTTTCAAAAAATATTTTTTTTAACGGCGACGATCCAACATACCACGTATGTTGTCTTAACAGGGCTTACCGGGTAGAGGTAAGACGCAACCATACCAGATGCACGGGAACCCCTGGAATGGGCAAACCTCGCCCCCATTGGTACAGAACTCGATATTAAGATCAAGATTTCTTCCCTCACCTAGATGTTCTTTAAATCACCTCTGTCAGCGTTTGAACCCATGACCTCTCGATCAGTTGATGCCTAACCAGTGGGCTAAATTCGCATGACTTCAATAACATATAAATAACTTTATGGACAATGAAAAATGTCAAATTGATGTGACACATGACATAACATGATCTACTTAAGTGGAAAACGTAGATGTGTCACTCACGTCGTGTTTCTTCTTTTAATATATTTCATTTGTGGCTTGATAAATTATATATAACACATTTAGAAGTGTCGGTGGTGCTGTAACTGGTTATCATTGCGTTTTTAGTTTTAGGTTAAATAAAATAAGTTTAAGGCATTCAGCACCAAACTTGCTGTAGTTGGAATGGTAAGGGCTATGTGCTTTTGTTATGGTAGGTGTGGGTTCGAGTCCCTCCCTCATGTTTATTTTTTTTAATTTGCATTTTCTCCCATTTTTCTTTTAATTTTCTTTTTCCATCTCTCTTTCACGTTCTTTTACACACCACCGTCATCAAATCGCTCTCCTACAAACGAGTCAATGCCGTCGCAACTGGCATCTAAGCTTTAAATCTTCATCCTATGTTGTCGGGGTAATCACTTCCACGCCCTCATTTTTGTACACACTATCGTCATCAAATCGCTCCCATACAAACGAGTCAATGGCGTCACAACTAATCTTTACACTTTAAATTTTCATGCTATGCTTTCAGGGTTATCTTTTTCATCCCCTCATTTTTCAAAAAAACTTTATAAAATGTTACTTTAATTACCTTAAATTTATAAACTTTCTAATTTAGCCTTTTTGTTCCTTAACTAATAATAATTTCTTACGTGCTTAGTTTTGCGTAAGAATCCATATAAATTCGTGTATCAATAATTTTCTTACGTGCTTAGTTTTGCATAAGAGTCCATATAAATTCGTGTTAATACATATTTTGAAATATTTTTTTCCCAGAAACGAGTCCAGTTAAATATAGTATTTTTCTGTACTTACTTATATATGTTAGACTAAGTTTCAATGTAAATTTTTTTAGGGGATAAGTTGTATCAAATATAGTACGCTTTCATTTGATGAAATAAATTCCAACTACTTTACATTTTGATACCGCCGCAACGCGCGACGGGTACCATACTAGTTTACTCTTAATTCTTAAACGACACAATTTAGTAGATTATAAAACATTATACGTATATTTGTTAAGTTAAAATTCATCATACAAATTTAAGTATTTATTGTTTAGTTTGACATTCAAAAATGCCATAAATTTGTTTAATTTCAAAAGCACCATATATAAATTTAAGTAGTAATGGTGTTTTTTAGTATGGCACCATAAGGTGCTCGTTTTCATTCATATCTATAAACAATATAAAAACTTCAAGATTCATGACTCTCACTTCAAGTCATTTATTTACAAAATAGCAACATGATAATCATTAAAAGGAAAACTTTCTTTCTGATTTTATGATGAAATTGTTTTAAAAAAATATATTAAAAAGGTTACGAGTGTTTAAAAATAGTGCAAGTTACACGTAACTTGCATGTACATGTGCCTATTTTATTTTTGTGTTTGAACAATTGAACGCCTATGCTTTTTTGGCCATTGTACATATGTCTTTTACGGCTTATACTTTTTAAGGTTTTTCTTATTTGTAATGATATAATATTAAAATTGCATATTCCTTATTTATCAGGTTTATCTCAGTATATTTATACTGTTTAACAAATTTAATCGAGCTAAGACAAATTAAAGTTGGTTGAATAGTATGATGTAAAAAACTAAAAATTGTACATTTGTACCCGAGTGTACATCTATTGTGAATCTGAAAGGTCGCTAACGATTTTCCACATATGTATATGCATGGTGAGTGGGTAATGTTGTTATAATTAATATAATAATTATAATAATGTTGGTGGTGGTGGATGATGTCGTGCGATAAGTCACAGTGATGCTTTTAACTCATGTTAACCACAAGAAACGGATTCATTTTTATATTCACCAAATATATCCAACCAAGTCAACCATTAAAAATCATAAATGTGTAAAGGTTTACCATCCTATCCTATTATACATATACTTAATAAAATCATATATCACAATATTATAGTCTGTAAATGTTGTAAACAACTATGAATACATTAGTGGTTTAAAGATTGGATCTATTGTTTTTAGAACAGACTGGTAGTTAAACTGCCTATTTAAGTGAACCGTTGAATAACACACGTTGAACCATATTTCAATTAATTTATATTAAATTGTGTAAATAACTTTTATAATGTTTATCACATCATCTGGTTTTTAAATCCGCTTCGACTCATCGACCGGTGAACACGTAAGTTGATTGGTTCGATTTATGGTCTGGTTTTAAAATCATAGGTAAATCCTAGTTGGTTCATGATGATGTGGTGGTTTTGTTATCTGTGTGTTTATTATATACGTTTTATAAAGCAAGCCTTTTCGTTTTTAGGTCATCTTCTTTATCCTAATCTCTCTATGCATCTTCATCCTAATCTATATATTTTAATAGTATATTCTTAGTATGTGTTTGTTATTGTTATTTTTTTAATTGATTTATTTCTTCTTCAAAATAAAAAGAAAAGAAAAAAACATTGTGTAATAACATGAGTTTCATTGCATCAGTTATATCAAAGTCCAAAAGCATAAATAACTTTAACTTTTAAAAGTAACAAAGATTAAAAGAAAAATTAACCATAAACCACACAAGATTAAAGAGACCAATCGTTAAACAAATAGACTATTTACTTTTCAGTAATTAAGGTGTCCGCCAAAAGAGACAATTTTAGAAAATAAACAAAAAATTTTAATCAGATGCATTGAAAGTCGTGACTCATGGATCACATTTTCAGATCAAAATATTTGTTGGTTCACATAAATATTTGATGGGATAAAATTTAATTTGAAATGAAGAACAAATATGAATTCGTTAACTCGAGATATGCTTGAGAGCGCATTGAAATTGCTTGTAAGCAATTTTAAAGTTATTGTTTTCTTAATTTCATTTATATTGTCATCCCTTAGACTCTGCTCTCTTCAGGTGCGTTGTATTCTTGTAGCCCTTATTGGATCATAAAATCTTAAACAAGAAGACACCCTACATTCAACATTTTTTAATGAATTTTATGATTCAAATTAAATCAACCACACTAAAATCTAACAATTACATTTTTGGGTCCTATACTTGTATTTGTTAAATAACCTTTAGTGTACTAGTGTATAATCGTCATTGGACACTAGACTTTCTGTGATTTTTTATTTTTATTTTTTGTTTAAAGAAAAGTGTTATTACACTTCAAAAAGAGTAAAGTGTCATTTTAGTCCTATGGTTTGGCAACTTTTCCCATTTTATTCCAATAGTTTAAACTTTGCAATGTTGGTCATTATGGTTTCATTTTGTTGACAATTTGGTCATTATGGTTTCCATTTTATTGTCATTTGAGTCCAATTAAATTTAAATTTTTGTACAAAAATGGCAAAAATTAACAAACTATATGGACGAAAATGACAATAAAATAAAACCACAACGACCAAAATGACAAAATTTAAACTATTGAATTAAAATGACAAAAATTCCAAATCATAGGGACTAAAATGTCATTTTAGTCACATGTATGAATTGACTCATAGTAACAAAACAGTTGCAAGGGCGGTACTCACATGTATGAGTTGACTCGTGAAATAATTCTTTTAAATTTAAAAATATGTTCTCAATGAATCTATTATTAGATATTAATTACGTAACTTTGTTAATATGATTTTGTATCAACCGTGACTTGATAACAAATCTCACTAATAAAGCTCTTCATGTCACTAAAAAAAATATGCATCTCTATTTATTTGATATCATATATAAGTAGATGGCACTACTATGTGTTGATACAAGCATATGTTGTTTAATACTCTTGTTTCGCTCTAATAGCGATTTAAAAACCTAACGCTCTCGTCACGTGTCAACTGCAAGCCAAATTTTTTTTTTTTTAAAAAAAACTTATACAAAACCAGAAAGCAAAACTATCAAAAACATAAATAAAAAGAGTAAATTACCGATATGGTCTTTGTGGTTTACTAAGAATTTCACTCTTGGTCTCTAGATTTCATAAATTACTTATATGGTCTCTAACTTTTGACATTAGTAACACATATAGTCCTTAGGTCACTAAATTACCCTCATATAATTGACCAAATTACCCTCATATAAGGACTATATGCGTTACAAATGTAAAAAGTTATGGACCATATGGTAATTTATAAAACTTAGGGACCAAAAGTGAAATACTAACAAAACTCATGGACCATGTTGGTAATTTACTCTAAAAAAATCATGTGATTGGGACGGTTTGCCAAAAAAGATAAACAATTCAACTAAGGATCAACAAAAACAAGTGCACCATGAGGTTTTACCTGTGCAATAGCACATCAAAATCATTATTCATATTTTGTTTTTTGTTTATACACTAATACTACATATTTTAGAAAATAACAGTTACACAAATTATACATGGTTTAAAATTTATAAATACGGTTAAACTCCTTTTTTATTCAAACGATCTTTAATTTTAAAGCACACTTTGATGTTTGATGTGTGTGAACTTTTTAAGTGAGGTTCATAAAAATATCCATTTGAGTCTTTGAGACATGAAATGATGAAAATGTTGTTTTATATTGGGTAATGGATAGGCCTAAGCCCAGCTACCAAGTCAAGGCCCAGACCACGATCTTGTAGATATCGGTCCACTAAGCCACTAGGGCACTAACCGTTAGAGGTAGGCAAACCGGTTTTTTTTTTTGAAACCCGTTCCGGTTTCAAACGGTTCCGGTTCCGGTCAACAAAGTCAACAACCGGTTCTGGTTTTATACCGGTTCCAACCGGTTTTTGGGCGGTTACGGTTCGGGTTTAGCCGGTAAAGGTGAAACCGGTTCCGCTTTTTTCGGTTCCGGTTCCATTTTCTCTGAAAATCTGGAACCGCCCCTACCCATCGGTTCGGTTACAGCCGGTTCCGGTTCGGTTCCCGGTTCCGGTTCCAAAACCGGGTTTTTTGCCCACCTCTACCAACCGTTGAGTATCTTTTAACCATCTGATAAATCAACCTTTAATCTTTTATGTTAACGGCTAACAAAACATTTTATTAATAAACTATAGCTAACAAGAAGCGAAGCCAAATATTATTGCATTGCATCTCAAATGCTCGTCAAGATGGTTGTACATCAATACAGAAACATCAAAAAAGACTTCATTGCTTTCAATTAAGACTCAAACACTTTGACCAAGTCTTTATCTAAAGAAAGCTTAGTGCTTTTATTTCTTCTATGAAATTTTCATAAGAAATCGTAGCGTGATTAAAGGTCATCTTATTCCGAGCTCTCCATATAACCCACACCATAGTAATAACTACAACGTTAAAGACTTTTTTCACCTCTTTGAACCCCACATGAACTTATGTATAGTTAAGAAATCTCTTACACTGAATACGAATAATTGAGGAATTTTGCACTAGTTTGATATATGACCCCAGACTTTTGCACTAGATTACATGATACAAACAATGGTCAACCGTTTCTTCTTCCTCCCCACAGAACTAAAAAGGCAATTGAACCACCTTCTAGCCACTAATGCAAATGATGTTGGTTAGGGGTGTTCGCGGTCCGGTTTTTACGGTTTTCAAGTGGAACCGTAACCGAACCATTAACAACGACTTTTGAACAATGAAAACCAAAACCGAACCGTTCAAAAAAAACCAAACCAAACTAAATCGTTATCAACGGTTTGGTTCCGGTTTGGTTTGCGGTTTGGGATTTTGATCCCGTTAAAAATCAAATCAAATCAAACGAAACATTTTATAGTTCAACACGGACTATTTACACAAAGTCCATATGTATTTTTTTAAAATCGCGAATAAATCAAGAACTCAATATGTGCATACACATATATATAAACATCTATATATGCATATATATGTATATACCGATATATCTATGTGTATATACATATATAGATATATTTATATATACGTGTGCACACACATATATGGTCCGGTCTGGTTTTTTACAACTGGTTTTTTAATGAAAACCGTAAACCAAACCGTTTATTACAATTTTAAACTTTTGAAACCGACCGACCGAATGTTTGAAAAAAAAATCAACCGTGAAATGGTTTGGACGGTTTCACGGTTTCGAACCGAACCGTGAACACCCCTAATGTTGGTAGCCGGTTTTGTTCTGCCCTTCAGACTTGGAAGTTTACTTTCATGGGCACCCAATTATTTCATAGAAACTTAAAATAAGAATGAACCTAATTAGTCAATTGAATTTGACTTCGAACAACCAATTGATTAATCAATCTTTTTTTCTAGTTCGATCGTTGAGTACTTGAGTATCTTTTAGATGTAGATAAATATCAACACTCTTCAGAAATGTTTAGTTGAGAATCAATGTTAGTTGAAAATTAAAAGAACCGATTTTAATCATAAGTTTAATGGACATAAAAAGTAATTTCCCATGCTTAATTTTATAACCCTTAAAGCATCAAAGTAAATAAACTCATTTAAATTTAGAAAACATACTTATTTTAATTTCAGAAAACATATTAAAAAGATTAAAAAAAAAGGTATTTTGATTTTATTTGTTTATTATTAAGGAGATCATTTATGTATTTTCACTTATCTAATAAACAAATACCAAAAGAGCTTTGCCTTAACGGTACTTCATGGCATTTCAAATGGACGGTCATGAGTTCAAAATCCTCTCAAAGCATATTGGGGTTGGGGAGGGTCAGGAAGTTTTTCAAATGGTTTCCTTTTGGGTGGTTAAGTTGGGTTTAGGTGTTGCCACATGATCTGGTTTCCGAGTGTTTGGTCTCAGTGGTATGTTGGGTTCAAGGTATTGCTGGTCAAAAAAATCTAATAGACAAATTGATATGTGCACTTTTTTATGTAATTTTCTTGAAAGTTTTATATAGTAAACCGATTTCCTTAATTTGGTTTTATTTGAGCTCGGTATGTTCTTGTCAAAACTAAATATTAAACGGAGCTGATTTCAAAAGAATTCAAACCTAAAAGAAAACCTTATGAGTGAATTCGTTCTTGTTCTTTATTGTTTACTAGGTTACAAACTCATGTATTACATGGGTTTAATAAATCAAACATGTTGTAAACAACATTTTTTTAATACAGATTTGTATGTTTGATATTATTAATTGTTTATAAAATAATAACTATTGAATGTTTAAAAATGACATATTACAAATAAGGATTAAGAATTATAAAATTATATTTTAAGATATAATATAAATGAAATTTTCTTATGGTTTATTAAGTTTTAATTATTTTTTATAATAAGAAGATCTATATATTTTATATTTAATTGTATAATTTTGTTAATTAAAATTATTAATTATTAATATTTAATACAAAAGTTAATTAATATTTAGTATAAGAGAGAGGGGAAAAAATTTTCTAAGGTTCATGTGGAGATAACAAGTGTTCTAAATAGCTATTCTTTTATTATATTAAGATTTGTTAAATTTATATATGAAAACAAACGAATGAAAGTAAATGTAAAATAATACTTCTTAATGCTCATTCATTTTTTTTGAAGGCTAATGTTCATTCATTTACTAGTCGAATAAATGTGCACACCAATGATCCTCAACTCAAGTGATTGATGGGAGGTAACATGTGTCTTCAATACTTGGAAGTCATGGGTTTAAGTCATGGTTTGGACAAAATCGGGATTACATGCCGGGCTAAGGAGCTTTCTCTCACCTATAGTATGTTTCCTTCTATTAGGTATGAATATGATCGGATGGGTTTATGACCCGTCTATGATTCAAATTATTGTTCAAAAAAAATTAATGTACACGTAATCACACAGAAATCAGATAGACTACTAGCTTGAGTTGTTAACACTAGGTGTGTGTTTTTTACCCGAACCTGAAGGACCACCCGTTAAACACCTACTATACCCTAACCAGAAAATACCCAACCTGAAAAAGCCTATTACCCAAACCCGAAAACTTAGAATGGTTCGGTCCTTGGGTACCCACGAGGTTTGTTCGGGTAAACCCGAACTAGGTAACTAAGGGACGGTAACATTCTTTGATTTTAAAAGCCTATATATGGTTTGGGATTTTTGAAGAAATGTATGTTTTGGTTAAACACATTTTAGTTATGTTATGGTTAAACGTTTGAAATTTTTAAGAAATGTATGTTTTGGTTAAATATGTTTTAATTTTATTTCTTTAAAAATATAATATTTGTTTTTCAAGTATTACCCGAAAACCGTTTAACCCAACCCGATTAAACCCGAGAACCAATTAAACCGAAGTTAAATGGTTCGGTTCTCGGTTCCAATTTCATATTAAAAAACCCGAATAACCCAACCCGAGCAACCCGAAACCCGAGGAATCAACCCGAACGACACCCCTAGTTAACACCTTTAAAATTAAGAAATGAATCGTCAACTAGGTTTTTATTACAAAATTCAATAAATGTAAAAATTAACTTTATAATATGTTTTATGTAATAAGTTTTTTAATAACTTTAAGGTTTAAAAAAGGCTAAAAAATAATCGCTTATAAAATAATTTTAAACTTTGACAATTAGAGTTTTATTTATAATAAAAAATTAGATTTTTTTCGTTAGAAAGTGAAAATTAACAGTTTTAACTAAGTAACTTTAAAGTAATTCGTTTTGAAGTAGTTTTTAATTTAATATTAAATTTATACATTTGGAAGTAATCTTCTAGTTTTTATAAGTTTATTTATTAATGCTTTTGTTATTTATTTTATTTAATGAAATTTTTTTATATTTACCGTTTTATTTTGTAAAATAAACATGCAAGTGACAATACGATATGCTCATGTGTTTTATGACTTTTATCGTCCACAAGGTGATAATCTTTTCCTTTTTTTTTATGCTTTAATTGATATTTTTTAGTGGTTTTGACACCTGAATGTGAGAAAGCCGTATTGATGTGATTAAACATGATAGAAATATAGAATATATTAATCAAATAATATGAAAATATCTCTAACTTAGTAATAATTAGTCACGTGACTTGTTTTATTTTGTTGAATTAGGATAAAAAATTTATATAAAAAGGTCATTTTCTTAATTTTATCTGATGAAATAGTTTTACATGTGATTTTTCCCTTCTGTTAATCCTTATCATAAAAGAAAGAGTCTTTTTATCTTAAATTAAACCCAAATAAAATCTTTTCAATTACAGATTGTTCTTGTTTGTTGGACTTTGCCAGAAAATGCAAACATTGATCAACTTAACCAACTAGTTCTTGTTTGGGTTTGTTGGGTTTACGAGAACCTTGATTGAGTTAACCGTCCCCACCCTCTTCGGCACCTTCCATTTCTTATGTCTACAACATCACCATTAGGGCAGCCCTAAGAATTGGCGTGCCCAGGACAAGCCGAAAAAAAGGCCCTCTAGTGAATTCAAATATTAAAGTGGAGGTTTTCAAAAAACCAAAAAACCGTTTAATACTGAAAACTAAAACGTATTCGTAACTGAAAAAATCGAACCGAATTCTTAATTCGGTTTTCGTTTTGGTTCTAGCTGTATCCAAATTCAGGATCGGTTTTCGGTTCGGTACCTAGCCATATCCGGATTTCGATTTTTAATTCCAATTTTTTTATAAATTTGGTTTGTTTGATTAACTGATTAAATCGAATTCAAATTTAAATTTATTATCTTATTAATAATATATAAGATTGAATTCGTTTATCCGGTTGAATTCAATTTATTAAGATCAGTTTATTCGGTTTGTAACCGGTTTATTTGGTTTTAATCGGTTTATTCGATTGAATTCGGTTTATTTGGATCAGTTTATTCGAATTTTAAGCGGTTTATTTGGCTTTCAATTTGTTTATGTGGTTTTAACCGAAATTAGAACCAAACCACTTCTCGAATTCGGTTCGGTTTTTTGATAGGGAAAAAATTTTGAAAATCGATTAAACCAGACCGAATAAACGTTTAACTGAACCAATTGACATTTCGTTTAAAGGACACGAAAGTAACTTCTTATACTTTAAAAAAAATGATTTTTTCCACTCATTAAATAATGTGTTTATAAATGGTTCTTTTTAGTTCTCTTCGCCGTATTAATTCTCATTTGAATGAATATCTATATATACGTATATATAAAAATTTGTGTGCCCCTAAAAAATGGGCCCTGAACGGGGGTCGGGTTTGCCCCTCCCCAGGTCGCCCATGATCACCACCATTTCACCGTCACACGTGGCGTCTAGGATTCCAATCATCACTTACTCTCCTTAATTGTTGTCTTCAAAGGAGACTATATGACGAATTTTCCTTAAAGGGTCAAAATTTTGTTTTCAAAACATTAGATTATGTATCGAGAGAGTAATATGATAAAAATGTATTTCTTATTTGATTATTAGAAGTCCAGTTTAGCGTCACAAACTTTTTTCACACTAGAGGTCTCTTAACAATATTTATAGAGCTAAAAAAATCTTTTTCCTTTAGTTTATTTGCTCAAATAAAAAAGCTACTTTGAGATTGCTGAATGACGAACAAATCACAAACAAAAAAATATAATAAATATATAAAGCAACGGAGCGATCATATTATTTTTGAATTCCTCCGAAAGGGAGGGTGGTAAGTTGATCATTTACCCATTTTTTTATTGGTTTTGCTGCAAAAAGTTGGGTAATTTACTAAAACAATTATGTTTGACCAATATTCGCTAAAATAATCACTGATATTTAGCCTCATGTTTCAGTTTTAAACTTCGCTTTAAACGCCAATTTTATGTACATTTTTATCTCATGAAGATATATAAGGGTCCACATGTTTGACGTCTTTGTCGGGGTCTAAATAAGTTTCTTAAGACCTTTTTCTACCGGCATCTTAAGACGCCTTTAGAAGTCCAATTTAGACGCCGCTTTAAGGGCTTAAGACATCTTATTTGGGCATCTAAAGGCATTTTAAGACACTAGTAGAACATGGGTCTTAAGATACTCATTTAGACCCCGACAAAACCGCCAACAGTGGCCCGTATGTTTCATCCTAAGACAAAAAAATATATATATAACAGAGACATCTAAAGCGAGATCTAAAGCAAAGTTTAAAACTAAAACGGAAGGCTAAATATCAATGACGATTATTTTGGTAAAATCTTGATCATGATTGTATTGGTAAATTTTCCCAAAAATTGTAGAGACTGATCAAAATCAAGTCAGGTATGGGTGGTTCATAAAAAATAGATTACAACCAAGTAAAATCTATAATAAATATAAGGAGTATGTCAACCATAATTCGAAATTCATTAAATAAAAAATACAATATATGTAGAGAAGCTCATTTTTTTATTTTAATCACATTAAAGTTAATTATTTTATTCTAAACTATTTTTTTTAATATAAATTGAGTGGTTGTGATGAACTTTAAGTATCATTTCTATAGGTTATTATATGATATAATCTCTATTTGTGTGTATGCGTAGGTCGATCATATACTTCTTATCATTGTAATATCGTATTTTTATTTACTTTTTTTCTTTTAAGTAAGATCTTCCATTCATAACATATCTGTGATATAATCATCAAAGTAGTAATAAAAAAATGGAAAATTGTTTAATTTACTATTTTTATAAAGATGAGCCAAATGCATTACAGCCAAACAAAATTTTGATGATTGTTATAATACTCAGGAAATATAAGGTTCAGGTTCGAATCCTATAAGAGGGTTTCTTTCAAAGTATTTTTTTTATGACCGGGAAACCCACTTATGTGGTAATCTCCCCCCCCCCCCCCCCAATACCCGACTAACCGGGGGAACGGGTAAACCGGGGGCGTAAGCACCCGGGTCGGTGGTCTTGCGGAGAAAATGTCACCCTCATGACTAGAACCCGTGACCTCAAGGTTGATGTTCCAACACCCTTACCATAAGGCTATGTTCACAAGGTTCTCTCAAAGTATTTAGTTTCTTCATAAACTGGTTAATTTAATGTGGATATGATCGGGTGGCACCGTTAATGACACGATGATATTCTAGTGATCCAAATTAGTTGTTGAAAAAAAAAATTTTGGGTAAAGATTAAACATTAATACTAGCTTGTATTGAGTTTTTGGTTAGAACATATCATATGAAAATTTAGTTATGAAAACAAAAAGAAAATGTCCATTTTGAAACAACAAAAATGTACGTACTTGAAAACATAAGGTGTGTAAAATACACATGCCAACTCATGAGCCCAAGGAAACCTTGGCTCGAGTCACTATGGCTCATGCTAAAAACTTTGCCAAGAGTTTAGATCCAAAACTTATTGTTTAACCTTTGCATAAGAAATTCACTTCTGAACATCTCACTCCGGAACACCCTCATGCTATAGTAGCCACAATGTTTACAGAGGCGTAGAGCAAAAGATGTGTAAGAGCAGGTGAGTCTTATAGCAAGTACGGGAGGTGTGATCATACATGTCCCATTTTTTCAAGGGGTCCAAATTTTTAAAAAAAATTTGTATATATTATATATATTAATTTGTTTTACAACAAACACATTTAATTTGCATTCCAATTTTTTAAATATATTTAACCTAGTTACGAATTTTATAAAAGATAAAAGAATAACTTGTTCCTTAAACATTTGACCCAATAACTCATTACAATTTAAAATTTAGGTCAAAGGACAAATTAACTCACTTCATATTTAGTTACAAACTAATTACTACACACGTATACATAGAAAGCCATTTTTAGCATTTGCACAGGGCACCTAATCTCTCAGAGACGCCCACAGTAAGATGGTTGCATAGTAGCACAAATACAAAATATCAAACAAACACCTCATTTGAAAATTGGGTTCTCGGTAGAAATCAAGGTTGCAATCAATATCTGTAAAAATAAAAGAAGCGATACAAATAAAACATTAAGAATGATAAAAAAACAAAAGGTGGATTTATGAAAGATTTATGATCGCATGTTGATAGATTTGGAACATACCTTTAGAGAGAATATTGGATCAAAGATATATCCGATTTGAGAATTGTTAGAAGAAGATGGTAGAGAAGGATGAATGAAGGGTTAAGAAGCTAGATGGGGTTAGAATGAAGGGTTAAGAAGCTAGATGGGGTTAGAATGAAAGACATGCATGATGGTGAGGTAACCATCGGTCACCACAATGTTGGTTCCCAATGGTCAAGCCACGACCAGCAAGGATCTATGGTGTTGGCTACGGCTGAGAACTCCGGAACCACAGCGAACCAACTCCATAACACAACGAGCTAGGGAGGTCACGGCTAAGGAACATCCCCTCAAAGCCACGGGTGGGTCATTTAGTAACAAAATCTCAGACGCCATTTTAAACAACCCCCGATCCGAAAATACGATTACCACATCCCACGTGAGTCACGGCTCAGAGGAGTGGGATACACCGCCCTTTAAATACTTAGCTTTTTCACCGAGAGAAACTGTGTCTACGGAACCAGCCGTAGACCGAATACAGACAAGAAAATCATGACCTCAGAACCCTAGAACACTAGACAAAAAATAAACCAATAAGATAAAGTCAACTATTAAGACAACTAGCATTAATATCAATAAGAAAACCCTTTACATATAAATAGGAAAACCGTCAATGCCAGGGGGAAGTACAAGGACGACCAATAACAAACTTCTCGAAGTGGAAGAGAGACCACCAAGGAACCAGTATAAATACTACCATGAGGATCAAGCTGTAGGAAATGGGTTCATGTTTTTATTATAAAAAAATAATCAAATATAAATAATAATGATTCTCTCGTTATTAATAAGAAATAATCTAGTACATTACCGGTTACAAGACTAATAAAAGAATATAGATTACTAATTTATATACCAAACTTGTTTTGATCCATGTCTTCGTTAGGTACTTCAAATAACCTCCTTGATTAGAAAATGATTAATGTTAAGTCTTCAAGGAAGCATCTTGACGATGTTTTCCACCCAGTGTCTTTCACTTATTCTTCACTGCAACATGGATTAAACGTGTTGACGATTGTAGTTGAGGCACGTATTCAATACGCTTCCCTTAAAACAGATTTCGCGTCTCTTCTCAAGACGAACGCGTCTGTCTCCCAGGGTACAACAACCGAAACAGTTTGTGTACTGTCGGGATTAACCTAGCACCTGAAAAAGATATCTTAAACAAGAGTTTGAAGAGTTGAGAAAGTTGGGAATTCTCCAAATTAAGTTTGTGTGAGATGGCATGTAGTATCCTTTTCAACCAAAAAACAAGACACCAATTGTCTTGTATTTATACTACAATATGGTTATACCAAGGGTCTTGAATTAACACATGTGTAATTTGAAAAGCCTTGATTTAATTGAGTAAGATGAAGAGTCTTGATTTTAATTCAAATTAAATTTGATAATTAATCAAATCAATCAATTTTCCAACAATCCCCCACATGAATAAAAATCAACTCGTATGCTCAAGTTTCAAGATACAATTTCAACGGTTGAGTATTGCAGGAGAAGTAGGTGTTCCCTTTGAACTTTCCTTTGTGAAGTATACTTGGTCTCCTAGCGGTTAGTAGACGCGATGTCCTTGAACTGAACCCCTTTTTACGTAGACGTTATTACACTTCACACAATACTCTTCGTGGTCTGGTTAATCCCTCATTGTCGTGTCCGTTATGGTCATGGAACACTATCCTGGTTCTGCGAGAGCTCTAGGAATTATGCCCTATAATTCCATTCGAAGCGACCCCACTTCTCTCTAACATAGGTGATTTGTCCACAAATCATTAAAAGCATTTTGGTTATCTTGATTTACACAGATCATTAACCATATATTATGCTTAACCTCACACAACAATGTCACTGATTGTTTTAGGAATGGACTAAGACGTATTTAAACACCCTTTTATAGTTTAAAAGGATATACATATATATATATATTAGTTTATACATCCATTGTACAACTATGCCTCCATAGTGACCACCCTAGATATATGAATTAGTTGTCCTATTGAACCTAGATCATGGGATCTCCAATCAACAAGGTTAGGTTTCCTTCAAATATGTCACACCCCCAAATTCCCACGTGCGGTGTCAGACCGCATGGGTGTGACGTGGCCAGGATCACAGCTCAAGATCATATAGAACGAATCTATATGAGTTACACAATCACACAGATTTGTAAAATAGTGCAAGTTCCAATAATACGCAGCGGAAAATGTTTAATATTAAAAAGCAGCGGAAATAAAGAGTAATACAGCGGAAAGTAAATTGTTTAAGATACTACATGATTAATGTTGTTTTAAAAGACATAATTCAAACATAAGCCTAGGACACGAGTCTATATGCCAGCCAGACTCCTTAGTGCTTCCTTGTGCGCATCCTAGCTTGGGTTCCATCAATTACCTGAGAATACATGCGAAAAGTGTCAACAAAAAAGTTGGTGAGTTCACAGGTATAGACAGACAGAAAAGTAAACAGACATATACTGGGTATGTTGAGTTTAATTGTGACAGTTGCGTACGAAAAATTCGGCATTTATGACGTGAGCACATTTGGTCGTGCTTGAAATCCATGAGGATTTAGCAACTTTGGTTATTGGAGATTGATAGTATGTGAAAAATGATGAACGTGGGCGAAAACCGTGCGCAAAACGGAGTTCGTATGCTCCCGGAATCGCGAAACGAAGTTTAAAATCAACAAATCACAAGAAAACACGTGGGGCGGTACGCCCCGGGTCAAGACTCCAGTTGGGGCGATGCGCCCCAGGTCCTATGTCGGCCAAAACTAGTTTAAACGATCAGAATGCGTGGAAACCATCAAAAATCGCATCTCTTCGACCATAGACGACCTCCAGGCGAAATTTTAGCTTCCTAACACCTTCAATCTTCATTACAAAGGCTTTTGAACATCCAGATCATCCCAGTGATCATATATACAAGTCCTGATCGTTGTTTTAACCGCAGAAATTCGTCAGAACAGGTAACGGTTCGTTTTAACCTTCTAGTTTGATTTTGATTGATTAGATCTTGATTTTGAACGTAATGAGATAGTTAGGATTGTTGATTGTTGATTATTGCCTAGATGATGGCTAGGATTGATTATAAATGAAGAACACGAAGTTCTAACGGTTAAATCCTTGTTTTGATCCGTTGTAATGCCCAATTTGCATGAAATCATACCCATGATTATAATGGTTTAAACCATTTGATTATGACAATGTAGGTGATTAGTTTGATTAATCTTTGAAATGCAAAGGTTAAATCTAAGTGTTTCAAACTAATCACAATCATTAACATACTCATTGGAATGATTATCTGATGTTTGTGATAACAGTCAGATTAGTATGTTAAATCTGGTTATTTCACCTATTTTGATGCTACATTGTGATATTTCATGATATTTGGATAATCAATAATAAGGATTAATCACTCCTAAGCCATTAAATCATCTAGAAACTGTTTTAGCATTATAATCAACAACATTAACTATCTGGTTAATCAGAGATTATTCTGATTAATCCAAAGCGTCATCAACTTTGTGTTAGGAATCTAATGCAATGTAGGTTCCTACATTATCATACATTGTATGATATAACATCAAATTAATTATTTAAGCATTTAATATCGAGTTGATGATTTACTAAGCAATGTCTTTGACATTGAACGTTCAGGAAGATCTAATCAGTAAACTAGAACATAAATAATTCATTAAATATAACTAAATGCAGAATCATCTCTGTACTATCAGTTTGGTGATACTCTGCTACCTTTATATCATCAGGTGAGTTTCGTACAACCCCTTTTATTTTTAATCTTTTATAAACATCGGGGAAACTCTGCAAACTGTTGTCTGAACATATGATATGTATCAATGATATCTGTGTGATTTCATGTGATTTTGTGGGATTTCATGGGATTTTGCCTGTAGACTGAACTCTATCATGGAACTGAAAGTCCTCATTTCTGAACTGTATCTAGTGAACCCATGTGTGGCCGAGCAGAAAACATTGATAGTACTATTGGTTGACACCCCATTCGCTGGGAGGGTTGCATCTCCCCTTGTGTGAATGTTTTTTATCTGTTTCCTGAACTTCTTAATGGTATGATAGACATTAAGATAATGAGGCATTAAGATATGTACCGACGGGTAATATCTTGAGACAGACTAGACGTCCGAAAGGAACTAGATACGGGTCCCATGGTTATCCGGAACTGAACTTTTGAGAACATGCTTATCATATCATATTGTTTTAAATTGAACTGTCGAACTCACCAGCTTTGTGCTGACGTTTCAAACTTAAATCTTTTTGCAGGGAGACAGTGACACTCGGTGAGGCAGCACTTCAAACACTAGTAATTAAATAAGTCAGTTGTGCAATAAACTTAGTTGTAAACTATGATACTGATTGTAATGACGGAACCCTGTAATCTATTTATTTTAAGTTAATCTGTGTGCTTATGATATCGGTTCAAGTAAGTCACCCCTCACCTCGGAGACATCACCACTATGCTTCCGCAACCGGTTCAGTCAGATCATGCACGAGGTGACGAGGGGTGGGGGTGTGACAGGGTGGTATCAGAACGACAGGTTATAGAGAATTAGGTTGACTTAGAGACCTAGACTATAACCATAGGCTCGTATAGTGACACAGAGAGCACCGAACATTAATATTAAACAAAACTTGTTTTGAATTAAGCCAGGATAATCAGGTGGTACAAATTCCAGTTATGAGTGGCCAGCATAACTGAAATTTGCAACACGTGTGCGTTCTAGTTTAATTTAATTCAAGCAGAACATTAATATCTAAAGGAACAAATAGTTGTTCTGAGATAGGGAGAAGCATCATATCATGTTCATGCTCATGTTAAATATTGTTATTTAATATTTATGTCATGATACTGATTAGAAATTTTGATTGTACAGCGATGGCCGATCCAGCCGAGCAGTATATTTATCAGAGGTTCCCTTATTTGAGATTGGATGACACACCTAGCTCTAGTGCAGGATCAGATTCAGGTCCTAGTGAGGCATCATCGGCAGCCTCACAGGCGACCCCTGCCGGACCTCATACATCGTCAGACCCCAGACCTGTTACTCCACCACCACCATCACCAGTACTACCACCAGCAGCCCCCATTCTACCTAGTCCACCTCATTCACCTTTAGTTCATATTTCTGCCGAGAGGAGACAGGACTCCTCACCACGGAGAGTCCCTGAGTGGGACGGGTTGAGGCGGATGCGAGGCCAAGCTCGCAAGACGACAGGCCTTCCCCCGAGACGTCAGATGGCTCCCCGAGATGAGCCACCGACTATACATGAGGTGGGAGAATCCTCCCATCAGGCAGAGCTGAGAGCCCAGTTGCAGCAAGTTACTCAGAACCTGCAGGGGACACAGCAGAGCTTGCAGCAGTGTCAGGATGCCGTTGAGGATACACGTACTCGAGCGTGATGGATCAAGTGAAGGCTTTGGACACCGATACTCGAGCGTGGAGGATCGCGATGGATGATAGACTGAGGATGACCTGGGTACAGATTATGCTTGCTGCATTTTGGCGGCAAGTGGCGTTAGTGACTGAGCGATGGATTTGGGTGAGAGAGAGAGCGACAGAGTTTTTGGCATGGTTTGGAGTGACGAGTACCGAGGCCAGGATGATGATCCTGGCAGTAGTCATGTCAGTGGCGGCCATGATACTTTCTTTCTTATCATACTTTATGCGATGAGTATGTACAGAAGATCATTCTGGGATCTTCAGATCAGCAGTGTGTAGATGGAGGAGTTCTCTTTTCTGTTCTTTTCTTTTGTGGTTGTAGTGTCTTGTGTTGTTTTGGTAGTCTGTATAAAACAAATAATGATAGTGATGTAATAAAATGGGTGTTTTTGGTGTATCGATCTGTGTAATGTACTATTTGAGTGTTGTGTGAACTATGTTGTTATAATGAATTATGTGTGTGAACTATAATTAATTCTTCTGTGTGAGAACATAACGGTATGCGAATGTACTAAAATGAGAACATGTTGAACTAAAATATATGTTACTTAAGTACAGTACGGGAGCAATACTGTATGCGAATATATCGAACTAAAATATATATTTTGCTGAAATACAGTACGGGAGCAATACTGTATGCAAATATATATGTTACTTAAGTACAGTACGAGAGCCATACTGTACGAGAACATATCTATTGTTTGTATGAGAACTTAATGTATGAATGGGTAAGACTCTAACATGTTTTTTTGAAATAACAGGACTAAGTATAACTACGAACATTTGTGTGATCTGTGTGTATCGAGTACATGTCTGGACTAAATTCATGTAGTTATACTACATTCTTTATAATCACATTTCAATATAAATTTTCAGTGTAACTGAATATGATTGAAATTATGTGATAGAACGGGTTATACCTTTAATGTTCTTAAACTGACCTGAATTTGTCTGCTTGTGAGCATATTAATGGCTCCTAAAAGAGGTCGACCAGCTAAGAAAGCTGCTCAGAACATTACAAACCCTGAACCGAATCAAATTCCACCTGTGAATGTTGAATCAAATCCGGATCCGCATGTTAATCCGGAAGCGAACGTGGTCCCACCTGGGAACTTGGAAACGAATACTACTCCACCAGTGAACCCTGGAGCAAGCATTGTTCCACCTGCTGGTACAAGCAGATCTGAAACAAATGAAGCTATGATAGCTCGAATTGTGCGTGAACAATTATCTGCTTGTGGTGTTCTGACACAGCAACACAATACTTCGGGTTCTGGTGGGAACCATGTGGAACAAAACGTTACTGGTGGACATCCAGAAACCCATCAGACCACTGGTACAACTACAACTGTTCCTGATCCACCACGACAGGGATGTACTTATAAGTATTTTGCTTCCTATAACCCTCCTACTTTTACTGGCAAAGAAGGAGCGGCTGGTCTTTTAAGGTGGATCGAGGAGATGGAAACCAAACTCAAAATCAGTCAGTGTTTGGAGGAGCATAAGGTGTCTTATGCTACCTGTTCTTTGAAAGACTCTGCTTTGACCTGGTGGAATACCCAGGCCAAGACTTTGGGTTCAGCCACAGTTGACTCGATGGGCTGGAATGATTTCAAAACTCTGATTAGATCAGAGTACTGTCCCATCACTGAAATTCAAAAACTCCAGGATGAATTCTGGAATCACTCCATGATCGGTGCTGATTGTCTTGCATATACCGATCGTTTCCATGAACTCACTTGTTTACTTCCCGATATGTTTCCTACGGAAGCAGCTTTAATCGAGAAGTACATTAAGGGTTTGATTCCCCAGATCCGGGGAATGGTGACTGCTGCTGAACCTACAACCCTGAAACATACGATTCTTTTGACCACTAAGCTTACCAATGAGGCGGTAAGGAGTGGTACTCTGTCTTTGAAACCTCAGACAGCTCATAGTCGTAGTGATGTCGGTACCTCGAATGTGTCAAAAGGTACCAAACGAAAGTGGTTTGGCAAAACCAAGGCGAAGGCTCTGGCTGAGATCACCCAGGGCAAGCCAACTGTGAAAAACTATGGTGCTACTATTCCCGAGAGGAAAGTTTATACTGGGCAGGCGCCCAAATGCAATAAATGTCCACTCCATCACACGGGACCATGTCCTGTTTGTCTGAACTGTAACCGAGTTGGACATTATGCTAAATATTGCAACTTTCCTGCTCAACCACAAAATCAAGCACCACGACAAACCACTCAAACCAACCGGTCATGTTACAAATGTGGAAGCCCTGATCATCTCATACGAAACTGTCCAAACAACAACACCAATCCGGGAACTGAAGCTAGGGGGAGAGCTTTTCAGATTGGTGCGACCGAGGCGAGACATGATGCAAATATTGTTACTGGTACGTTTCTTCTTAATAATCTATACGCATCAGTTCTGTTTGACACAGGAGCAGATTAAAGTTTTATCTCTCCTGAATTTGCATCATTAATTTCATTGCCTACGGTAGAACTAGAAACTCCTTACGTTATTGAACTTGCTAATGGCAAGTTGATCAAAACTAACAGTGTTATTCAAGGATGTTCCTTGAATTTGAATGATCATCTTTTCAAAATTGATTTACTTCCTATTGAGCTTGGAAGCTTTGATGTTGTGATCGGTATGGACTGGCTTTCTGATAACCAAGCGGAAGTTGTGTGTCAAAACAAGATGATCCGTATTCCATTACCTAACGGTAATACACTGATAGTTCAAGGAGAACAAGCTGGTAGAAAACTTGGTATCATATCTTGTATGCGAGCTCAGAAATTCTTAAGGAAGGGCTGTTATGCTTTTCTGGCACATGTGACTGAGTACAATTCTTCACCTAAACGAATTACAGACATTCCAGTAGTCAAGGATTTTCCTGAAGTTTTTCCTGAGGACATATCAGGATTACCCCCAGAGAGACAAGTTGAATTTCGAATTGACTTGATTCCAGGTGCAGCACCTGTTGCTAAAGCCCCGTATCTGCTTGCACCATCCGAAATGCAAAAACTTTCAGGTCAATTGCAAGAACTGTTAGACAAAGGTTTTATCAGACCTAGTTTCTCACCCTGGGGAGCACCTATTCTTTTTGTGAAAAAGAAGGATGGTTCATTCAGGATGTGTATTGACTATAGGGAACTCAATAAACTGACAATCAAGAACCGTTATCCACTACCTCGTATCGATGATCTGTTTGATCAACTACAAAGTGCTACTTACTTCTCAAAAATCGATTTAAGATCTGGATACCATCAGTTGCGTATACATGATGAGGACGTTCCAAAAACTGCTTTCCGAACCCGATACGGACATTACGAATTTCTAGTAATGCCGTTTGGTTTAACAAATGCACCAGCAGTTTTCATGGATCTGATGAATCGAGTTTGTAGACCTTATCTGGATAAATTTGTGATTGTGTTTATTGACGATATTCTCATTTATTCTCGAAACCAACAAGAACACGCTCAACACTTGAAATTAATCCTAGAACTTTTGGCACGTGAAAAATTATATGCCAAGTTCTCCAAGTGTGAGTTCTGGTTACGAGAAGTTCAATTTCTTGGTCATGTAGTAAATCAAAACGGTATTCAAGTGGATCCCAGTAAGATTCAGGGGGTGAAACAATGGGAGACACCACGAACCCCGACTGAAATACGCCAATTTTTGGGATTGGCAGGTTATTATCGCCGGTTTATCAAGAACTTTTCAAAGATAGCCTTGCCACTGACCACATTGACACAGAAAAATCAACCGTTTATATGGGATTTTCAACAGGAGGAGGCTTTCCAACTGTTGAAACACAAACTCTGCAATGCACCTATCTTGACACTACCGGAAGGTACTGATAACTTCACAGTGTATTGTGATGCTTCATGTCAAGGTCTTGGGTGTGTTCTAATGCAGAAGGATAAGGTAATTGCTTACGCTTCTCGACAACTGAAAGTACATGAGAAGAACTATACCACACATGATCTAGAACTTGGTGCAGTGGTGTTTGCACTCAAGATTTGGAGACATTATTTGTACGGAACTAAGTGTATTATATACACTGATCACAAAAGCCTCCAACACATTCTAGATCAGAAAATGTTGAACATGCGACAGAGGCGATGGGTTGAACTCTTGAACGACTATGACTGTGAAATTCGTTATCATCCAGGTAAAGCGAATGTCGTAGCCGATGCCTTAAGTCGCAAGGAACGAGTCAAACCTTTACGTGTGAAAGCGTTAGGTATGACTATTCAAACTAGTCTAATTCCCCAAATTAAAGACGCTCAGCAACAAGCTTTACAAGCCACGAACTATGTTGCTGAAGGATTGAGGGGATTAGATAAGAAACTCGATATCAAAAATGATGGACTGTTGTATTTTAAAGACCGAATGTGGGTTCCTTTATTCGGTAACTCTCGAACAATTATCTTGGATGAGGCGCACAAATCCAAGTATTCTATTCATCCAGGTGCTGATAAAATGTATAAAGATCTTAAGGACTTTTACTGGTGGCCTGGAATGAAGAAACATATAGCTGAATACGTGGATCGATGTCTAACATGTCTCAAAGTTAAGGCTGAACATCAACGACCTTCTGGGTTATTACAACAACCTGAAATTCCCATGTGGAAATGGGATCAGATCTCTATGGATTTCATTACTAAATTACCCAGAACATCACGTAATCATGACTCTATATGGGTTATCGTTGATCGCCTTACTAAATCTGCGCATTTCTTACCCATCCGAGAAGATTATTCTATGGATCGACTCGCTAAACTCTATGTTAATGAGATTGTGTCTCGACATGGAGTACCGATCTCTATCATTTCTGACAGAGATAGTCGATTTATGTCACGATTTTGGCAAACTCTTCAGAATGCTCTGGGCACTCAAATCAATATGAGCACAGCTTATCATCCACAAACTGACGGGCAGACTGAACGAACAAATCAAACTCTTGAAGACATGCTCAGAAGCTGTGTGATTGATTTTGGAGGTAGCTGAGATATCCATCTTCCACTTATTGAATTCTCATACAATAACAGCTACCATACCAGTATTCAATGCGCACCATTCGAAGCACTTTATGGACGCAAGTGTAGATCACCTATCTGTTGGTCAGAGGTAGGTGAAAACCAAATCATCGGCCCAGAATTCATCCAGGAAACAACTGATAAGATCGCACTCATTCAGGAACGAATCAAAGCTGCTCGCGATCGTCAAAAGAGTTATGCTGATAATCGCCGTAGACCACTCGAATTTCAAGTAGGTGATCGGGTAATGTTGAAAGTGTCACCTTGGAAAGGCATTTTCAGATTCGGAAAGAGAGGTAAACTTTCGCCAAGATTTGTAGGGCCATTTAAAATTCTTGAACGAATTGGACCAGTAGCCTACAGACTTGAATTACCTCTTGAACTCAGTAACATTCACGATGTCTTTCATGTATCTAATTTGAAGAAATGTTTAACTGATGAATCATTGATCGTACCTGTCGAAGAGATTCATATTGATGAAAAACTTCAGTTCAGTGAAGAGCCAGTAGAGGTAATAGATCGAGAAATGAAAGTGCTAAAACGTAGTCGCATACCAATATTTAAAGTGCGATGGAACTCGCAACGTGGACCCGAATATACGTGGGAACGTGAAGATCAAATGAAATCAAAGTACCCACATCTATTCTCAAAAAAGATTACCATCAAGCAAGTCTTCACAAAATTTCGGGACGAAATTCCTCTAACAGGAGGAGACTGTGACAGTAGCGTACGAAAAATTCGGCATTTATGACGTGAGCACATTTGGTCGTGCTTGAAATCCATGAGGATTTAGCAACTTTGGTTATTGGAGATTGATAATATGTGAAAAATGATGAACGTGGGCGAAAACCGTGCGCAAAACGGAGTTCGTATGCTCCCGGAATCGCGAAACGAAGTTTAAAATCAACAAATCACAAGAAAACACGTGGGGCGGTACGTCCCGGGTCAAGACTCCAGTTGGGGCGATGCGCCCCAGGTCCTATGTCGGCCAAAACTAGTTTAAACGATCAGAATGCGTGGAAACCATCAAAAGTCGCATATCTTCGACCATAGACGACCTCCAGGCGAAATTTTAGCTTCCTAACACCTTCAATCTTCATTACAAAGGCTTTTGAACATCCAGATCATCCCAGTGATCATATATACAAGTCCTGATCGCTGTTTTAACCGCAGAAATTCGTCAGAACAGGTAACGGTTCGTTTTAACCTTCTAGTTTGATTTTGATTGATTAGATCTTGATTTTGAACGTAATGAGATAGTTAGGATTGTTGATTATTGCCTAGATGATGGCTAGGATTGATTATAAATGAAGAACACGAAGTTCTAACGGTTAAATCCTTGTTTTGATCCGTTGTAATGCCCAATTTGCATGAAATCATACCCATGATTATAATGGTTTAAACCATTTGATTATGACAATGTAGGTGATTAGTTTGATTAATCTTTGAAATGCAAAGGTTAAATCTAAGTGTTTCAAACTAATCACAATCATTAACATACTCATTGGAATGATTATCTGATGTTTGTGATAACAGTCAGATTAGTATGTTAAATATGGTTATTTCACCTATTTTGATGCTACATTGTGATATTTCATGATATTTGGATAATCAATAATAAGGATTAATCACTCCTAAGCCATTAAATCATCTAGAAACTGTTTTAGCATTATAATCAACAACATTAACTATCTGGTTAATCAGAGATTATTCTGATTAATCCAAAGCGTCATCAACTTTGTGTTAGGAATCTAATGCAATGTAGGTTCCTACATTATCATACATTGTATGATATAACATCAAATTAATTATTTAAGCATTTAATATCGAGTTGATGATTTACTAAGCAATGTCTTTGACATTGAACGTTCAGGAAGATCTAATCAGTAAACTAGAACATAAATAATTCATTAAATATAACTAAATGCAGAATCATCTCTGTACTATCAGTTTGGTGATACTCTGCTACCTTTATATCATCAGGTGAGTTTCGTACAACCCCTTTTATTTTTAATCTTTTATAAACATCGGGGAAACTCTGCAAACTGTTGTCTGAACATATGATATGTATCAATGATATCTGTGTGATTTCATGTGATTTTGTGGGATTTCATGGGATTTTGCCTGTAGACTGAACTCTATCATGGAACTGAAAGTCCTCATTTCTGAACTGTATCTAGTGAACCCATGTGTGGCCGAGCAGAAAACATTGATAGTACTATTGGTTGACACCCCATTCGCTGGGAGGGTTGCATCTCCCCTTGTGTGAATGTTTTTTATCTGTTTCCTGAACTTCTTAATGGTATGATAGACATTAAGATAATGAGGCATTAAGATATGTACCGACGGGTAATATCTTGAGACAGACTAGACGTCCGAAAGGAACTAGATACGGGTCCCATGGTTATCCGGAACTGAACTTTTGAGAACATGCTTATCATATCATATTGTTTTAAATTGAACTGTCGAACTCACCAGCTTTGTGCTGACGTTTCAAACTTAAATCTTTTTGCAGGGAGACAGTGACACTCGGTGAGGCAGCACTTCAAACACTAGTAATTAAATAAGTCAGTTGTGTAATAAACTTAGTTGTAAACTATGATACTGATTGTAATGACGGAACCCTGTAATCTATTTATTTTAAGTTAATCTGTGTGCTTATGATATCGGTTCAAGTAAGTCACCCCTCACCTCGGAGACATCACCACTATGCTTCCGCAACCGGTTCAGTGGTGTCAGGCTAGACACGAGGTGACGAGGGGTGGGGGTGTGACATTAGTAGTTGGATCTACGATCCGTGGAGTGTGTCAGTTCATCTTACCGAAACTCGACTGTTTCCGTTTGCCTCCGCGGGCCATCGCTGAACCGGACATCAACATTGAAATTACATTCGTTATGACCTCCAGTCAACATTGGTGCCGAGTGGGGTTAGTCAAACCCAGTAGTACTACGTAATAACGACTCGTTTGTTACAACTAACGGTAAGGATAAGTGAGGACTTTAAGCGATAATACACTCGAAAATGGTTTACAACATACCAGTCATATATCTAAAACAGTTGCATTGTAATTCTCACCCCATAAGTTTAGTAAAAACATTGAAGAGTAAAAGTGGGGCTGTAAACTCACCTGAGTTTAGCAGAGTGTTCGTACGAGAACCGTGTAGCTCGCCGGCTAGTAATTACCTATATCACATAGGTGTTGTAAGTTTGTGTTCACATATGGGGGTCTCTTAGGACCATGTTCGTGTCTAACAACTCCAAATTCTTATATGGGTCTAGTTGACCGTGGCTGACCGTGTTTGACCTAACGACCCGTTGGTGACGGTTCTTGGATCATGTGATCGCGTGATGTGCGGTTTAGTGTCGTGTGATGTGTACGGATACCAAAGTCACTTTCGTGAGGAAACTTACTATTTATAGTAAGTTTCTATTTTAGGAAGGTTTCCAAATTTGGCAAGTCATGCAATAATCATAATCCGATTATTCTAACATGCATATTTATCCTATGTGAGCATGTTATCATAAAGCACATAGTTACACATAGTCGGTTTAGCAGGGTTTGCGTGTAAAAGTTTCCTAAAATAGAAAATTTCCAATTATAGCATACGTGTTATCGGAAAACCATCTAATTTAGCATATGTTCATCCTAATAACACATAATAAATCACTTAGCATGCTCAAATCACACAAAATGTTTATAAGTCGGTCTTTCTAACAATAAAGTTACTATAAATAGTAACTTTGACTATTTTGCCCAAATGATTAACCTAAACACTTCTAATCCAATTTTCATATCACCAATCATCATAATATGTCATTTAACATTGTTCAAACATACCAACATAGCCAAATTCATCACTTAGCAATATCTTACTTTAGAAAGTTACTAAATATGGCAACTATGCTAATATGACCTTAATCACATTCAAAATCACATTCTAAGCATTACTATCATCATTTTATTCATCAAGCAACATATTACTATACATGCATGTTCATCATATTCACCAAATCATCAACTTGTAACTAAAAAGTTACTAAAAATAGAAAGGTTCATCAAAATCATGTTTTTCATCATTTTAACCAAATCCAACCATGCTACATACATCCAATACCATCAATAATCATCCACAAATACCCAAAATTATCCCACATGCCATGGATCATACATGCATGTGGGTTTTTCACTAGTTCATGACCAAATCTTAATATTTTTACATACACAACTTCATAGATCGTCATAAATCATCATCTAAACATCATAGATCATCAAATATAGTAGAAGTAGTAACAAACCCATATTTAAAACACAAGAAAATCCATGCATGTGTGGGTTGTGTGTGTGCATGTGCAATCTAGTGCATGCATGTGAGTGTATGGGTGTTGTGTGTGTGTAAGAAGCCATAAAACTACCTCCAAGGGTCTTGTATCACCAAAACGACGTTGGAACAGCTCTAGGAACTCTCTGGACAGTAGGTTTGTGCAGGGAAATGGTGGTGATGATGGTGGTCGAGTTCCTACAATGGCCTTCTTCGAGTTCTTGGTGATCCTCCCAAGCTTCCAAGCTTTAAGTTGGGCTCTAATGGCTTCCAATGGCTGAATCAGAGGGTTTGTGGGTGTTTTGGGGAAGACAAGCTCGAATGGTGGCGTCTAGAACCAGTTATAATGAGTAGTGTAGGTGAAATGATGGTCTTGGGAGCTTAAAAGAAAATCTGCGAATCTGACGCCCCAGGCGTATCGCCCCACGAGGACTCTCGAGGCCAGGCGTACCGCGCGAGTCAAACGACTAGGCGGCTTCTGTCGCACCCCGAGAAATCCCGTCCCTTCCTGGGGCGCGACGCGACTGATTTGGCAGGATCGCAGTCTCCGGTCACACAACATGCGAGACCTATATGTCTGGTTATGTACGTACATCCAATAATTTGGATAAATCAGTTTTGTAAAATCAGAGTTGCGGAAGTTATACAATCTCAAAACAAATAAAGTTCATAAGTTGCGGAAGCGTTATTTTAAAACAGTTTACAGAACATCATAAATTTAAAGTTTGCGGAAGCGATAGAAAGTTGTTTATCAATACAAGACATAACCAAGTGAAAATGATAAATGTTATCAATGATCAAAGACACTAAAGCTGATGCATGCGACTCCGGCCTAGCATCCTATTCCTGGTGCGCGTGCCTTAGTTACCTGAGAAAACATGCGAGTAAAAGGTCAACACAAAGGTTGGTGAGAGCACAGGTTTTTCATGAGCAGTAAACATCAAATGTTTAAAGTAAGAGTTTTGCAGATTTACATATCATTACAATGCAGTATCGATTGATAGCTAGTCAATACAGTTATATTATATTGTGGATGGTACCGAAGCTGACAGATTGTGCCTCCCGCCATGTTATCACAGACAATGGGAAAGTGTTGGTCAATATTGCACTGTTCCGACCTCCAGTCGGGTGTAGTGGGGCTTGTCAGGCCCAAATAGTACTATTCAAGATTACCACGCTAGACGTTATGCTATTAACGGTCCGAGGAGTATCGCGAGGACTTTTAGTTGTGATAGGGGCCCACACATATACATATAATGATAAAGCATGTCCATACGTAAATAAAACGAGTTGTTGTTTTTCTAAAACAGTTGTAATGCAGTGTTTTCTCCCCCAAAGGTAGAAAAGATAAAAAGGGGCCGTGAACTCACCTGGTAGTGCAGTTTCCGGTTTTCGTGTGTTCGTGTCTGCGAAAGCTAGCACCTGCTAGTAAGCACCTATGATCATATAGGTGTAAGTATGTGTTTTGTGATGCGTTGTATTCCATACAACTCCAAGTGTTGGTGTGCTCAACCGAGTACGTGTGTTGACTTGTGTTGACTCGACGAATCGTTGGTGACACGATTGTTGTGTCTATGTGCCTTGATGCGCATAAGACACCAAATGCATCCTATGACTCTAATCACACAAGTTTCCATTTTTAGAAAGTTTCCAATTTAGGAAAGTGTGGTTATGAAATTCCATTTCACAATACTAATAACTCTAGTATGTTTGTAAAAACACGTTTATACACTTAAAACACATCGTTTGCGCATAAATCACCATTTATGCCGTTTTGCCCAAATAAAGTTTCCTAAAATAGTAAGTACTTGTTTAAAAGCTCGTTTTCGCAAATCGAGGTTTCCAAATATGTTAGAAATCATTTCTAGACATATTTCAATAATCCAAGTTCATCAAACCTTTCAAAAACATCAAAAGCCCTCTTTTGATTTTCAAAAGTTTCCATTTTTAGCAAGTTTCTACAAAACCAAGTTTTTGACAAAATCAAATGTCCAAATGTGTTTCTAAACACTCCAATATGCATTTAACAACATCTAGACATGTCTAACATGTCTAGATCATCACAAATCCAAGATTTGCAACATAAAAGTTTCCTTTTATGGCAAGTATACCAAAACATCATCAAATCAACCAATATTTAAACCAAACTCAAATCCAACATTCTAATACTATAAAATCAGTAAATCTATCACATCTACACAACAAATCACCGACAAATTTGAGCACAATAACCGTAAGGAGTTGCATGTGGGTTTTTACCTATTGCATGTACGATCTAACTATATATAAATACAAGAAACTACCTTAGATGGTACGAATCAGCCTAGAACAGCTTCTGGAGGTCCTTCAAGTGGCTGGAATTTGATCTTTCGACACTTCGATGGATTCCAAGGCTTCCTTGTTGTTCTTACAATATTTAATCACCAAGAGATGGCCTCAATAGTGATTTTATGGGGTTTGAATGTTGATTTCAGGGGGTTCTTGGTCGAGAATATGAGTAGAAGTTCGGAGATGGTGTGTAGAAATCGAGCAGAATTAATGGGATTGAGTTTTTATAAAGATTCTGATCTGCATGGCTGCGCGTACCGCGGAGGCCGATCAAAATTCATCATCGTGTACCGCGATGTAATTCGGGAGTCTCGACTCCCGGTTTGCTTCGCGTACCGCGAAGCCTCTCGCCGAGGGACCATCGCGTACCGCGATGAGTCCACTTCCATGATTTTTGATTTCGTTGATTCGGTTTCGCTCGTATTCGATTTCTAACATTTATCTTAAGCATCTAATACATGTTTAGCACATAATCATGTAGTAACATACAAGTTTTATCACCAACGTTCGTGAGTCTCGTGTGTGTGTTTCGATAATTCCTTGAATTATCTTCGATAGTTTGTGTTCGTGTTCTACGAAGTGTTTGCACGCTTGATTAATCCTAATCAACGTGTAGTGCACAATTCAATAATTATCCGAACTATTGTCTTGTGTTAGTGTTGTGGTTGCCACACTTGGTTTCCAAAACCAATGTGCAATGTATGATTATCGTTTCGTAGATGTTTGTGTTCAACTCATCTAATTAAACATAATTAAATGAAATGCAACAAGTATGAATGTGAAATGTAAAGAATATAAGAGTTGCAATTTACCTGAAATTGCCGGGTGTCACATCATCCCCTTGTTGAAAGAAATTTCGTCCCGAAATTTGGTTGTTGTTGGTAGTGTTTGAGAAGTAAGAGTGTTTGAGAAACAAAAATTTTCCGGTTGTCACAGCTTCCCTTCCTCATCCGCGCGTATCGCCAGGGGTGAATGTGACACCTCGCAATTTCCAGATCAGCATTTTTATTATTTTAATAATAATGTGTATTATTATTTCATACGTGGCACTAGAATAATTGTATTTAGTGTGACACGTGGCACGACAGACCAAACACCCCGATAATTCGAGAAATTATCGCACAACACTCGCACGTGTCTAGAATAACGAACGTTGGTGAATTTCACATACCACAGTCCACATGCACAACACTTAGGTGCTAGGGAGCCTAAAATAGGAGAAATGATGTTCATATGCCTCTAAACGGTGTTCGTAGTCGATAAATTCATGAGAACCGCTTCAAAACATGAAAATGGGCCAAATTGGGTCGGATCCAGGGTCCAGGCGGTACGCCTGACCCGATGCTTCCCCCTGGCGATGCGCGCGGATGAGGAAAGGGCGCCTCTCAATCGGCTGGCCCGCGCGTAACGCCTGGATACCAGGGCTTCTCGACAGGCGTTACGCCTGGCAACCTAAATCGCAGAAAATCTTTTTGAGAAGAACAAAACCATCATTACCCTACTATACTCATTTTATACTTACCCACACGCCAACCTTTCGATTTAAACTCCCAAAACCCTCTGCCATCACCTCTAATACACCCCTAAATCCTCTTGGAAAGCCATTGTTGGACCATAAGAAGTTCATGGTTGAAGAACTTGGAGTCCTAGAACCTAAAGAAGCCATTGAAGGTGTTATCTATCATCTTCAAGCTGCTACTACCCTCACATCAACGTTTCCCAGGAGCTCTACGACCTACCCCAAGTCTTATTTCATTGATTCGAAGCCTTGTGAGGTAGATCTAACATCCTTTACGCACTAATCTTGCACCTAGACCCACTTGCAAGGTCTTACACACATGCATGCACTCGATCTCTACATGCACGAATTTCTCTTAGTTTGAATCTGGGTCTGATGATGTCTTTATGTTTATTGATGATCTATGATGATATAATGAGGTATAATGATGATCCATGATGATGTCGATATGTATATTGCTTGATTTGTTCACGAATAGATGAAAAACCTACATGCATGTATGATCTAACATGATTTAGATGATTTTGGTTGAAGATGCATGATTATAAATGATATTGGTGATGATTCCCATGATCAAGGATAGTAGATTTAGCCAAAATATGGTTATTTGTAACTATTTCCATTTTTAGTAACTTTTATATTGCAAGATGATGAATTAGCAACATGCATGTGTTTTGATCAAGGATTTATGCTTAAAATAATGTTTAGAAACTATTATGATGATTGTTGAAGTATTGGATTTGTTAGAATTGCTAGGAGTTGTGATTTACATGATTATTTTCCGAAATAGATACTTTATTTTGCGAAATCGATAAATGATATCATGTTAGTTTTAACGGATGAGATTAAATGGATATGTAGGGCTAAGGTATTGTCATTTTGAAGAATTTGATATTTGAGCTTTGCTAAAACATGCTTATTGATGGGTTGTAAAACACATCTTGTTTTTAAATACTTTTGAGTCGATTTTAGTTTGTAAATATGTCGATTTTGTCTATTTTTAGGTTCTTTTTACATTTTATTGTTTTTACAGGCTTGTCTAATGAAATGAAAGGAAATCGAGTTCGAAACCCGAAGGAATCGAGCCCCGGTTAAAATCAAGAGAAAAAGACAAGTTTTAATGATTCTGATGTCATCGCGGTACGCGATGAGGAGAAATTCAGCCTTCGCGATACGCGAATGATTTCGGGGGTTCCCCGCTTATTTTGTTTATCGCGATACGCGATATGAATTTGAATTGGTTGTCGCGGTACGCGACAGGTTTGAAACAAAATAAGCGACAACCAATTCAAATTCATATCGCGTATCGCGATAAACAAAATAAGCGGGGAACCCCCGAAATCATTCGCGTATCGCGAAGGCTGAATTTCTCCTCATCGCGTACCGCGATGACATCAGAATCATTAAAACTTGTCTTTTTCTCTTGATTTTAACCGGGGCTCGATTCCTTCGGGTTTCGAACTCGATTTCCTTTCATTTCATTAGACAAGCCTGTAAAAACAATAAAATGTAAAAAGAACCTAAAAATAGACAAAATCGACATATTTACAAACTAAAATCGACTCAAAAGTATTTAAAAACAAGATGTGTTTTACAACCCATCAAAAATCAAAAACTTGATGTCCTCGAAAGTGGTCTAAGAAAATAACTATAAACACTAACCTAGACTCAACTTAATTACAACGAGTTAAAACCGAAAATCTTAAACTAAACCACTACGACAGGCAAGTGTACCTATCAATTGTAGAATAGCTATCGAAAGTCCGGATATCGAACCCACGAGACACTGACTCAACGAAACAAGATTAGAAAATGATTAAAACAAATAAAGGGGGTTTTTTTTTGAATAAAAATGATAATTCAATTAAACTAATTACCCTAATTAAATTAGAAAAGCAATTTAACTAATATTTAAACCCTAAAACAGATTAACGCATTTAATTAAAAAAAATGAATTATAATTTTAGAAAAACTTAAAACAAATGAGAAAACTCTACTTAGGTAAAATTCCTGTTTATGATTATTGACACTATTGACTTTGTTTGATATGATGGAACTAGGATCTTAAACAGCAAAATATAAGTGACTTAATGGATTTTGGATTAATTACCAAATATAACCAAATAAGAAAACCTAATCTTGCACTAAACACACTAGCTAATTGAATCACCTCCCGGATTTTTCCAATAACACTTATGTACTCAAATGAACAAGTCACATTCCTGATTTTCTTATTCCAATACACCAAAGATGCAAGGAGTAATCTTAGAATGTCTAATTTGACACGAAATGACATTAACACTAAGTCTTTCAATTAACCAACCCTCCCGGGTAATTATCATGAAAACCCTAATGCTAAAGATCACACGACAAGTCTATCACCTTCCGGATTTCTAAACTTAGATACATAAAGAACCCTAAAAACATCAATTATATCTTTTCCTATGGTTAGTGATATCAAACAAACCATAAACTAGTCATAACACCAAGTCGATGACCTAATACGTGTCTAACACCGAAAGACATTCAATAAACACGTATGGAACATGATATAAACTGATATAATCAAGATTAGATATGCAAAACTCATCAAAATAACATAACAAGATCTGTTACAAAAGTGTTTTCCATCATAAATCAAAACAATAGTCAATAGTTATCATTAATCATTCAAACAATCATTCCTACCTAAGTAGAAGTAAACAATTAGCCAACTAACATCATAATCAGTAAAGAAATCTCAGAATTATTCATAACAAAATGAAATAAACTACTAAAAATTAAGAACAAATGAAACAAAGATCAATCAAGATTATTTAACATAGATATAAGACCTTCTAGCCCTCCAATGCTTCCAAAATGCTTTCTCCCACTCCTGGAAAGCTTCTCTGCTCCAAAAATGGTCGAGAATGATCATCCAAACGGCTGGGGAGCGTCTCCTATTTAATCTCACTTGAATCTTGACTTTTTTCAAATTTCAAACCTGTCGCGTACCGCGACAACCAATTCAAATTCATATCGCGTATCGCGATAAACAAAATAAGCGGGGAACCCCCGAAATCATTCGCGTATCGCGAAGGCTGAATTTCTCCTCATCGCGTACCGCGATGACATCAGAATCATTAAAACTTGTCTTTTTCTCTTGATTTTAACCGGGGCTCGATTCCTTCGGGTTTCGAACTCGATTTCCTTTCATTTCATTAGACAAGCCTGTAAAAACAATAAAATGTAAAAAGAACCTAAAAATAGACAAAATCGACATATTTACAAACTAAAATCGACTCAAAAGTATTTAAAAACAAGATGTGTTTTACAACCCATCAAAAATCAAAAACTTGATGTCCTCGAAAGTGGTCTAAGAAAATAACTATAAACACTAACCTAGACTCAACTTAATTACAACGAGTTAAAACCGAAAATCTTAAACTAAACCACTACGACAGGCAAGTGTACCTATCAATTGTAGAATAGCTATCGAAAGTCCGGATATCGAACCCACGAGACACTGACTCAACGAAACAAGATTAGAAAATGATTAAAACAAATAAAGGGGGTTTTTTTTTGAATAAAAATGATAATTTAATTAAACTAATTACCCTAATTAAATTAGAAAAGCAATTTAACTAATATTTAAACCCTAAAACAGATTAACGCATTTAATTAAAAAAAATGAATTATAATTTTAGAAAAACTTAAAACAAATGAGAAAACTCTACTTAGGTAAAATTCCTGTTTATGATTATTGACACTATTGACTTTGTTTGATATGATGGAACTAGGATCTTAAACAGCAAAATATAAGTGACTTAATGGATTTTGGATTAATTACCAAATATAACCAAATAAGAAAACCTAATCTTGCACTAAACACACTAGCTAATTGAATCACCTCCCGGATTTTTCCAATAACACTTATGTACTCAAATGAACAAGTCACATTCCTGATTTTCTTATTCCAATACACCAAAGATGCAAGGAGTAATCTTAGAATGTCTAATTTGACACGAAATGACATTAACACTAAGTCTTTCAATTAACCAACCCTCCCGGGTAATTATCATGAAAACCCTAATGCTAAAGATCACACGACAAGTCTATCACCTTCCGGATTTCTAAACTTAGATACATAAAGAACCCTAAAAACATCAATTATATCTTTTCCTATGGTTAGTGATATCAAACAAACCATAAACTAGTCATAACACCAAGTCGATGACCTAATACGTGTCTAACACCGAAAGACATTCAATAAACACGTATGGAACATGATATAAACTGATATAATCAAGATTAGATATGCAAAACTCATCAAAATAACATAACAAGATCTGTTACAAAAGTGTTTTCCATCATAAATCAAAACAATAGTCAATAGTTATCATTAATCATTCAAACAATCATTCCTACCTAAGTAGAAGTAAACAATTAGCCAACTAACATCATAATCAGTAAAGAAATCTCAGAATTATTCATAACAAAATGAAATAAACTACTAAAAATTAAGAACAAATGAAACAAAGATCAATCAAGATTATTTAACATAGATATAAGACCTTCTAGCCCTCCAATGCTTCCAAAATGCTTTCTCCCACTCCTGGAAAGCTTCTCTGCTCCAAAAATGGTCGAGAATGATCATCCAAACGGCTGGGGAGCGTCTCCTATTTAATCTCACTTGAATCTTGACTTTTTTCAAATTTCAAACCTGTCGCGTACCGCGACAACCAATTCAAATTCATATCGCGTATCGCGATAAACAAAATAAGCGGGGAACCCCCGAAATCATTCGCGTATCGCGAAGGCTGAATTTCTCCTCATCGCGTACCGCGATGACATCAGAATCATTAAAACTTGTCTTTTTCTCTTGATTTTAACCGGGGCTCGATTCCTTCGGGTTTCGAACTCGATTTCCTTTCATTTCATTAGACAAGCCTGTAAAAACAATAAAATGTAAAAAGAACCTAAAAATAGACAAAATCGACATATTTACAAACTAAAATCGACTCAAAAGTATTTAAAAACAAGATGTGTTTTACAACCCATCAAAAATACCCACACTTGAACATTTTTCGTCCTCGAAAAAGAATTACAATGGAATCACAACCAAAAATTTATCTTCAAACTCAAAATTTTAAACACATACGCATTAACCACGATTGTCAGTATTTGTATCCATTTAAACCAACAACTGATATATAGGTTCCCTAATCTTGATTCATTATGTTCAAATGGTTCAATCAACTATAGGTATTACACTCAAGTCATATATATCAACTTAATCCTGATAAAAGCTTTCAAGTTACCATTACATTCGAACAACCCAAATGAATTTAAAAATCAAACCTTAGATGGAATGGATGAAGGTATGGGCATTTTGCTTCTAAATTAATGAGCCTAACTTAGTGGTGTTTCACTCGGTTGCCATCCGGGGTATGACACATAAGCTGCAGCTCTTATTTTATTTTGTTTTATATTTTTTTTTTCTGCAAGCTCAGCCCATTTAGTGGATTGATGGATGATTTTTTTTTTTTTTTATCAGGCGCCATAAGTCTCGAATTTATTTTCATAAAAAGAGAACATATGTGCCAAGTTTAATTTTAAAAACATTAAATTGTTTGTTTGCAAAAGTTCCTCTAATCACAATTAAACAGTTTCAGAATCCCCATATTTCCCAAGGCAAAACCTATTAGCATCATGAAAATTAAGTAAATTATATCAATACTAGAGAACCTTTCTATCAGTTAGGCCTACTAACATATCCCAAATTAGATGCGTACGTTTAAACTTTTAAGAAAAACATAAAATTCCTGATTATATTATCATTTTCCATTTTAATGCAAAACCTAATTCAAAGACTTTATACAAAATTATTTACAATATTTACAATCTAAACTAAAATTTAAAAATTCAAACTCAATTTACAATTAAACACTAAAAACTTAAATACAAATTAAAAAAAAAAAAAACAAAAATAAAGTAAAGAAATTAAAAAATTGGAAAAGACTTAGCTGGTTTCATGTAACAGCCGTGCATGTCATATCCAGAATAACACAATCGTATAGCATTCCATTCGCGATCGAGTTATTGTAATCATGTTGATTGCCTTTCTAATACATAAGTTATCACTACCCAACTGATAAGGGTAATTCAAACCAAACTGCACATGAAGCTCTAAACAATCCAACAAAGATTAACTATAAAAGAAAAAATTAAAAATACAAGACTCATACCTAACTAAAACTGACTTGATTATTTACAAATGACTCAAATTTAAAAAAAAAAATATTTTTGAATTTTATTAATTATTTTTCAAAATTTAACCAAAAATTTACAATTTATTTACTAAAATTTTCAAAAATTTTACAATTTTTCACAAATCTCATACCCACACTTAAAATCAAACATTGTCCTCAATGTGGAATATAATAAACAATTCATCATAAATACACAATTACAATAATTACAACTTCCCTGATATGTGACAATTTCTCATAAGTCTTATCAACCGCCATCAAATCCAATCGCAATCACAAATAATTCCAACTTTGCATTCTGAACATTCACAATGAATTTGGCAATCCACTAACACTCACAACAAACCATCAACATATACATGGATAATAATGAAAGAAAAACTGTACAAACAATAATCAACCAAAACAACCATAAAATATATACAACCAGTAATCAAAATACATCTAAGTTCAACATAAAGTATCCAAATATATACAGACCATGAAGATAAAAACAAAAATAAAGAAAAATACAAAAGAAACAACTACTACTGCCAAGATACTGAAATCTAATCATGAGGCTCATCAGCATCTCCTCATGGGCGTTTAGGACAGCTTTTAAGAATCCGATTGGGACCACACCTTTTCGGATGATTTATGGTAAAGCGTGTCATCTGCCAGTTGAGTTAGAGCATAAGGCGTTTTGGGCGTTGAAGAGTGTGAATCTTGATTTGCCGAGTGCTGTGAAAAATCGGTTTCTTCAGTTGCATGAGTTAGAGGAGTTGCGTGACGAGGCATACGCACGATCATGGAGTTATAAAGAACGTACGAAGGCGTTGCACGATCGTAAGTTGAGAGGTGTGAAGGAGTTTAGGAAGGGTGATCAGGTGCTAGTTTATGATTCAAGGCTCCGGTTATTTCCAGGTAAGTTGAAGTCCAAATGGAAAGGACCGTTTGTTGTGCATGAAGTCTTTCCACACGGAGCAGTTGAGCTTGAATCAGAAGGTCGGACATGGAAGGTTAACGGGCATCGTTTGAAGCTATACATCGGAGGACCGATCGCTACGGAGAAGGAGGTAGCACTCCTTGAGTTGCGTAAGTGAGAATAGTGCCTGATTTGTAGAGTTTGTAATATAGGTTGTGTTGTTTTGGCATGTTTGTGTTTTCGTGTTCTTCGATAGGACTATTTTGGGAATTAAGTGTGGGTATTCGTTACGGTTTTTGCCTAAAACGTCTACGCTCATTGAAACCGAAATTTAAGTCGCATCGTAACTCGATTAGGTTTAGATTGTAAATTTTAGGCAATTAATCTTAGTTAGTACGTTTAGGTAATTAATTTTTAGTTTTGTAAATTATTAGAATAAAATTTTTAAAATTTTTAGGTAGTGTTTATTTTATTTAATTTTATTTTGTGTTATTAGAATTTTTATTTTTGTAATATGTTTAGAGTAGAATTTTTTTTAAATTTTTTTTTTTTTTTAGGTAAGTTTTTAGTTTATTTAACTTTATTCTATTTTAGTTAATTAAGTAAATTCAAAAGGCTCCGAAACTCTTCGCGGTACGCGGTAATGTAGCCAGTACCACCGCCGCGGTACGCGGAGGATTTCGGGAAGAAAAAAAAAATAATTAAAAGGGTTAAGTCCTCTTCGCGTACCACTACACCACACACCACCTCTCTATCACCGGTAACCACCACACCACCACCATTACTCCACCGATACACCACCTCTCTACCACCGCGCAACCACCGCAGACCACAGTAGAGCCATCATCACTACCATCGGTTCGCGACCATCATTATCACCATCACCATCACCGGCGCACCTGTTAACCACCGTTGCTGTCACCACCATCACTGTGCGTCGCCATCACCATCGCACCATCACAGTCTCCGGTTCATCGTGTACTACCACCAAACACCGATTCACATCGCGATTAGGTATAGTTCTCAATTTCTTTTTCGATTTTTCGTTTCTAGATTTAGGATAGTTTTTAGATTTTGTAGATTAAATGTAGTTAGGATTGGTTTGTGTTGGTATTAAAACGAAATGGGGTTCAGATTGCCACTGTAGATCGCTGCTCGTTTTTCTGGTTCCCAAATTGGGCCGCGTACCGCGGCCCAGCCCTTAGCGGTACGCTATGGTTTCAGAATCCCAGTGAATCCGAATGTTGAAACACAGAAAACGTTTGTAATTAATTTTATAAATAAAAATTGATTTATAATGTATTATTGTATATAATAAATTTTGTAAATAAAGTTAAATTTTTCTAAATTAAAATTAGGTTAAAATCTTTTAAATAATTTTTGTATATATAGTGTATAAAATTAGATTAACTTTATTTGAAAATTAGTAAATAATTTTTTTGTAAATAAAATTTGCTAATTTTTTGTTTTAATTAATTGTATATGTATGTAAATACTTGAATTAGTTTTAATATTGTAAATTTTTGTAAATTTTGTAAATTAATTGTAAATTTTGTAAATAGTTTTAATTTGTAAAATTATACTCTGTAAATAGAAAATTTTTGTAAAAATTTGTAAGTAGGTTAAATTTAGGTTTCGAATTAGTTTAATTTGTAAAATTGCTCTGTATATTGTATATTTGTAAACTGCTATTGTAGGATGTCTGGAGCAGCAGAGAGTTCAGCTGCAGGGGCCAAGAGGGCCAGAGGATCGAGCTCGTCGAGGAGGAGGGCTCGAGAGATCAGCTATTCATCAGAGGAGATCCTCCCTATTGACGAGGATGAGGCGGTTCCCATAGATCAGCGTGTCCTCAGAGATCACACTGTCCTGCAGTTCGAGCAGGGGACAGAGGAGGCCACCAGATGTGAGAGGTTTGTGACGATGGAGCATTACCACCACCGTACTTTGATAGAGAGCTACTAGAGAGGTTAGGGCGTCTTGATGAGTTTGATGCTATTGTACGAGACGAGTGGAGGACTGCCCTAGACTGTAGGTGGCCTCAGTACATGGAGCTGACTGTCGAGTTCCACTCGACATTTCGTCACATGTCAGGCTCATTTGATGATCCTGCTGCTGTATCGTTTGCGTTAGGCAGACGTACATTTTCCATGAGCATCCCGCAGTTCGCGATTGCGACGGGATTTTACACAGCAGAGCAGGTGAGAGAGCCTGGCTTTGCTCAGAGCCTGAGGGCAGTGGTGAGGGAGCCCAGTGATCTGGGCATTACAGAGAGACAGCTGGAGGAGTTCTGGACGTCCATAGCTGATGGACCATTTACGAGTGCGATTATCGAGTCCTCGATTCGTATTCCACTCATTCGATATGTCCACAGGATGGTTAGTTGCACTCTCATCGGTCGTAGGGCCGGTGCAGAGAAGTGCAACCAACTGGACTTGTTCTGTATGTACAGCATGATTAGCCGTCGCCCGGCTAACCTCGCCTGTATTTTATTGTCATCATTTGGGAGGATTCGCCGTGGAGGGGCGACGGCTAGACTAGATTTAGGGCCCTATATTGGGAGGATAGCTTTTAGGCTGGGAGTCTTTAACAGATTCCCACGCCGATTTTTGATTGAGGGACCCGAGACGGGGCGGTACAGTTTGGACGATATGCGGCTAGCTGGCATGTGCACTATGGCAGATCCAGCCACTTGGATGCCAGCTAGGCCTGCACCAGAGAGGGCCCCAGATGCGGAGGTTCTGCAGAGGCAGGTACCACCGGAGCGACAGAGGATTTTACATAGGGCGGAGAGGCCACCTCAGGTATTTCCTCTTCGTCAGCCTCGTCCTCCCCGTATTACTTTAGAGAGTCTTTGGAGGAGCAGCAGAGACAGGGCCAGATTTTGCGCATTATTATGTCACATTTTGAGATTGAGATTCCTGAGTGGTTTAGAGCTCCAGATCAGCCTCAGCAGCCAGGAGGAGATGCTGATGAGCCTCATGATTAGATTTCAGTATCTTGGCAGTAGTAGTTGTTTCTTTTGTATTTTTCTTTATTTTTGTTTTTATCTTCATGGTCTGTATATATTTGGATACTTTATGTTGAACTTAGATGTATTTTGATTACTGGTTGTATATATTTTATGGTTGTTTTGGTTGATTATTGTTTGTACAGTTTTTCTTTCATTATTATCCATGTATATGTTGATGGTTTGTTGTGAGTGTTAGTGGATTGCCAAATTCATTGTGAATGTTCAGAATGCAAAGTTGGAATTATTTGTGATTGCGATTGGATTTGATGGCGGTTGATAAGACTTATGAGAAATTGTCACATATCAGGGAAGTTGTAATTATTGTAATTGTGTATTTATGATGAATTGTTTATTATATTCCACATTGAGGACAATGTTTGATTTTAAGTGTGGGTATGAGATTTGTGAAAAATTGTAAAATTTTTGAAAATTTTAGTAAATAAATTGTAAATTTTTGGTTAAATTTTGAAAAGTAATTAATAAAATTCAAAAATATATTTTTTTTTTTAAATTTGAGTCATTTGTAAATAATCAAGTCAGTTTTAGTTAGGTATGAGTCTTGTATTTTTAATTTTTTCTTTTATAGTTAATCTTTGTTGGATTGTTTAGAGCTTCATGTGCAGTTTGGTTTGAATTACCCTTATCAGTTGGGTAGTGATAACTTATGTATTAGAAAGGCAATCAACATGATTACAATAACTCGATCGCGACCTGTGAGATGGGTAGAACCTAAACTAGGTTTGGGTAGTTCATCACGATATAGGATTATGTTTCCTTCAATTTGTACTCTACCGTATATTTCTTTGATTCTAATATTTTAGGTACTTGTTTAAATCTTTATATAGATGGCGCGTACTCGTGGAAGGCCTGCTAACCGAAGGAACGACAATGATAACACGAGAAACATCGATCCAGCTCTCTTAGCAGCAGTTAATCAAGCTGTTGAAAATGCCATTGCTCAGAGTGTTCCTCAGGCTGTTGCAAATGCTTTGCAAAATAACCGACGAGAACCCAACAATGAACAGCCAGAAAACAATGATGCACCTGTTAATGACCAGCCAGAAAATAATGCTCCAGCTGCTCACGTGCTACTTGAAAGATTCCAAAAACAGAAGCCTGAGTCTTTTCGTGATGCTACATCCACCCATGTCTATTACTACACCAATGGGTAATTCGATAATTATTACTGATGTGTTTTGTGATTGTCCAATATCAATCGGTGATAATATTCTCATGGCTGAATTACTTCCAATGGCTATGCACGACTTTGACATTATTTTGGGAATGGATTGGCTAAGTGCACACCAAGCCACCATCGACTGCCAAGCTAAACGAGTGACTATCGGTGACGTTGAAAAACCAAGATGTGTGTACCAAGGATCTTCTCCTAACGGGCTAATCAAAGTGATCTCTGCTTTAAAGGCTAGAAAGCTAATCAACAACGGTTGTGAGGGATATTTGGCAGCTATACACGATACCTCAAAGGAAGAACAAAGCCTTGAGAAATACCCCCTGGTGAAAGAGTTTCCAGATGTCTTTCCAGAAGAACTTCCAGGTCTACCACCAGAAAGGGAAGTTGAATTTACCATCGAACTTGTTCCAGGCGCAGAACCTATTTCTAAAGCTCCCTACCGTATGGCACCATTAGAATTACAAGAACTCAAGGAGCAATTACAGGAACTACTTGATCGTGGATTTATTAGACCGAGTGTATCTCCATGGGGTGCTCCGGTGTTATTCGTGAAGAAGAAGGATGGATCTATGAGGCTATGTATCGACTACAGAGAGCTGAACCGTGTTACCATCAGAAATAAATATCCTTTGCCTCGCATTGACGATCTATTTGATCAATTGCATGGAGCAAAATACTTCTCGAAGATTGACTTACGATCAGGGTACCACCAGTTACGAGTGAGAAATGAAGACATTCCTAAGACTGCATTTCGTACTCGATATGGCCATTATGAATTCCTCGTGATGCCTTTCGGGTTGACGAACGCCCCTGCAGTCTTTATGGATTTAATGAATCGTGTCTTTCATGATTACCTTGACAAATGTGTTGTGGTCTTCATAGATGACATTTTGGTATACTCTAAATCCAAAGAGGAACATGAGAGGATCTACGAGTTGTACTTGGAATTTTGCGTGAAAAAGTTGTTTGCTAAACTCTCCAAATGTGAATTTTGGTTAGAAAGAGTTGCATTTCTTGGTCATGTGTGTCTGCGCAAGGAATCGAGGTGGATCCGGCTAAAGTCGAGGCTGTTACTAATTGGCCGAGACCTAGTAGTGTGACTGAAGTAAGAAGCTTCTTGGGTTTAGCCGGTTATTATCGACGCTTCGTGGAAGGTTTCTCATCCCTAGCGTTACCTCTAACTCAACTGGTAAGGAAAGGTGTGAAATTTGAATGGAATGACGAACGTGAAAAGTGCTTTGAGGAGTTAAAGAAACGATTGGTGACTGCTCCGATTCTTGCTGTACCAGAAGGTACCGGGGGATTCCAAATTTATAGTGATGCATCGAAGAAAGGTTTGGGTTGTGTCCTGATGCAACACGGGAAAGTGATTGCCTATGCTTCCCGTCAACTTAAGCCCTATGAGGTTAATTACCCCACGCATGATTTGGAACTCGCTGCTGTTGTGTTCGCTTTAAAAATATGGAGGCACTACTTGTATGGCGAAACTTGTGATATCTTTACTGATCACAAGAGCCTAAAGTACATTTTCACACAGAAGGAACTCAACATGAGGCAAAGAAGATGGTTAGAGCTTCTTAAAGATTATGATGCTAAGATTCAGTACCATCCAGGAAAGGCAAACGTGGTTGCGGATGCTCTTAGTAGAAAAAGTTCAGGCAGCCTATCATGTCTGACTACTCAACGAGAGATTATCTCTGACCTGGGGCGACTCGAATTGGAGATTTGCAATACTAGAACAACACATGGCAGCATAGCACACCTAAAGGTTGAACCTACCTTAGTGACACGTATTAAAGAAGCTCAACAGGGAGATGGCTATGTGGAAGCTCTAGCATGGCGTGATTTTCTTGACATATTCTATGAGCAGTATTTCCCTATTTCTGAAAGGGACGCCTATCGTCGACAGTACCTTAATATACGCCAAAATGCTAATGAATCCATAACAGCTTACATGGTACGTTTTATCCGAGTTGCTGGAATTGCAGGTGCTATGGTGGGTTCAGCAGCTGATCAAGCTGAACATTTTAAGTGGGGATTACTTTTTGAGTATAGAAGAGCTCTTATTAACACTAAATTTCCAACAGTAGCACATGTCGCGAATGCAGCTAGAAACCTTGAACTTGAGAGAGCCGACTATAATTCTTATAGGTCGGATGGTAGTAGGAAAAGAGGCAGGGATGAACTAAACGGGTCAAACAATGATCATCGTGCTAAATTTCAGTTTGGTAATCAACGCGGTTTTGGGGATCGTTCGCAGGGTAATCAGTCACGGGGATGGCAAGGTCAAGGATCTTATCATAATAGAGGCAATAATAATGGTCAGCTACAAAGACAGGGTCAAAGAACTTATCATAATAGAGGCAATAATTATGGGCAAGATTATCAGAATCAGGGTAGGCGTACTGGTGCATTTGAGAAAGATAATCCAAACAAAATTCCGATTGCTGCTTGTGCTAATTGTGGAGGAAATCATCCAGGCAGACCTTGTTATCGTGAAACAGGAGCATGCTTTAGTTGCGGTCAGACAGGTCATAAGGCAAAAGATTGCACTGTGAAGGGTAATGCAAATCAGCGTAATGGTGGCAATAATCAACGTACCACTGGTGGTAGGGTGTTTGCTATGACAGCTCATCAGGCAGCCGAGGCTCCAGGTACTGTATCTGAAACTCTTACTTTACATGGTACTAAAGCATCTGTGTTATTTGATACGGGTTTCACACATTCGATTATTTCTTTGTATTTTGCTCAACGTATTGCTTTATCTCCATCTATGCATGTGTACGATCAGTGGGTCTTTAAGATTTTAATCTCAAATTAAACTTGCCTTATGTTGTATCATGAAACTTCCAATAATTAATAATTAATAATTATAATAATAAATATTATTATAGTAAAAGAAATCAAAGATTCATTTTTAACAGAATGAGAATATTAAGGAACCAAAAGTGAAACTAGTGTAAGTGCTAAATTAAAGTTGAATTACTCGTTGTAGATTGGTCGAACTGGTCGTTGGAACTTTGAGACATTAGAAGCCTTAGACACTCATTCAGGTACGGATGTTCTTCTATGTTTTAGTGCTTGCTAAAATTATACTCTTTTTGAACGTTTGATCCGCGAGTCTATGATCAGCTCGTATAACTCGCTTCCTATTATTTTGTTAAAATTGTTTTGAGCTCTTGAACCATTTTTTAGACTTTCGAGAAAACTTGGATTAAGATATGCTTTTGAAAACCTTATGAAACCGCTTGCGTGCTATGGTTTGATTTTATTCAACTTAGGTTCCTTATGTGCATGATGAACATACTTTGATGGGGTTGGATATATGTTCAATCATGCTACCATAGAACCCTAGATTTGTAGACAGGAGATAGGGATACCGGGTCAACTACCTGTAGAGGTACTACAGGCATGTTATTGTGGCGACCAATGACATGACACTATCCGTGACGGTGTGATCAGTTCACGGCGTCTCCACTTTGCATTTTGATTAATTGCTCGCGGGAGAGCCTTTGGATTATTTTGGGAGACGTATGGATGCATCCTAGGATTTGATTTGATATGTGACTATTTTGCGGTCGAGTTGTGTAGTGCCATACACACCTTCCGATTTGGATGCACTGGAGTCGCGACTAGTGTATTAATGCGATTGTGATTATGAGATATGATATGTTGGCACAATGAGTGTGCATTTGAATATATTTGTTTGTAGGTTACTCGGTATCAAATTACCCTAACCCTTTTGTTGATCCAGCCTTATTTCATTGTTTACTCTGGTGTGGAGGTACTATTCGGTGGCGAAATTTAATGACTTAAAACTTTATCTTTTTGTAAATCCCATTCCTATTATATCATCATTATAATTATTTTTTTTACTCTGCATCCGTATACTGAGCTTGTAGCTCAGCCGTTTTCTTTGTTTTCGCGGCAGGTAATCAGGGATGATCGGGATTGTGTGATGAGAGCAACTAGATACCGGAACCTATGCTTTGGAGATTTTATTTAGTTTCATTTCTTTAAGTATTTTATTTAGTTTTAATTTCGTAAGTTTGATTATTTTGATTAAGAAACTTAGACGTTATGAACTGATGGTTGAAATTGGTTTTGCATTTTAGTAATTAAGCATATGTTTTTGATAGCGAAATTAGCTTAGATTGTGATTGAAAGAATCAGTAGGTCTAATTTTTGTTTATTTTTAGTATTTTAGGTTTTGAGTCTTTTCTTTTCTTTCTTATTTGCCTCTTGTCTTTTAGTTGCTAGGTTTTTATTATGTTTTAGGTTTTTCTTTGTTTTGTTTGTTAAATTCCCTTACTTGTAATCGTTTACAGTGCATGCCACATACTCGATCACAAGGACCACCGCCAGTTTTAGCTTTTGAAGAGCCGGAGCAAGAGTTTCACACGAACCTTAGGAGTCGTCTTTCCCAGGTACGTGTTCTTGCCCCGATTTTGTTTTCACCTTCTAGTTCTACACCTAGTTCACCTTCACACACACCCCATTTCACCTTTCCCGATCTCACCCGTTTACTTCGACATGGCCGAGGAGATGCCACCACCAGTGAGACGCACCGTTCACGACCGAGCTTGCGATGGATTCACCGGAGTTCGCAACCCGGTCACTCGTCCCGTGTTTGCCAATGATGCTACTTGGCAATTCCCTTCCTACATCATGACTGCTATCACAAATTCCATTCAGTTTAATGGTCTTGATGATGAGGATGCTCCCGGACATCTGTCCCGTTTTTCTAGGATCTGCAACACTTTCAATCTCCATGGAGTTTCTGAGGATAACATCTGCTTACAACTCTTTCCATTCTCTCTTGCTAGTCGTGCATCCACCTGGTTCGACAGCCTCCCTGAGAACTCCATCACCACGTGGGATGATCTTCGAAAGAAATTTCTGAAGAAATATTTTCCACCTTCCAAAGCTGCTCGTCTGAGGGACCAAATCCATTCTTTTCATATGGAGCCTGATGAGTCTTACTCTGCAGCTTGGGAGCGATTCCACACTTTGCTTAGTAAATGTCCACAGCATGGACTTTCTGAATGGGCACTTGTAGAGAAGTTCTACAATGGATTGACACTTGAGAAGCAAATCATGTTCAATACAGCTGCAGGAGGGCATATCATGGAGATGAAGGATACAGATGAGTGTATTGACATGTTTGAGAGTTTTGCTAGAGCCGAGCAGCAGCAGAAGCCATCCACTAGATCATCCACCACTAGGACTACCAACACCTCATCCATAGCTCGAGGTGTTCATCAGGTCACTCCTGACACTAGCCTTGCTGCTACCATTGAGTCTTTAGCGAGAGATATGAAGGAACTGAAGACACAGCTAAAGAAGTGTGAGATATGTCGAGGAGGACATGCGACTGCCGAGTGCCCCATTACTGATCAGGAGCAGTTAGATTCCATTAATTCTGGTTGGAACAAGCCGTTCACTTCCAACTTAAATTCCAATCCCAATCCTAATTGGAATCCTAACTCGAATTGGCGAAACTCCAACAACAACTGGCGTGGTAACAACTCCTATCAACCACGTCAGAATCAGGCAGCGAATGAGAATTCAGGAGCGGGTCCAAGTAGCAGTGGTGACCCAGAAGTGAAGGACATGCTCAAGCAGCAGATGCAGATGCTACAACAGTTGATTGCCAAGGATCAACACACACAGGTGAAGCTTCAGGAGCATGATACATTGCTGAGGAATCAACAGTCAGCATTTCTGGACCTACAGCGATCGGTAGGTGACATTGCGAAGAGGTTGGATGAGAGGCAAGGTGGATCCTTCTCGGGAATACTGAGGCAAACCCGAAGGGTCATGTGAAGGCTGTGACGACTAGGAGTGGTCGTGGAGATGAGAAGGAGGTGGAGAAGTCACCGGATGTCGATGTAGAGGAACCGGTAGACGAGGAGATAGAGTTGGAGACTCCTGATAGGGTGCACCAGAGGCTAGGCCCAGCAAGTACCGCACCAGTAGGAGATTCTTCAATTGAGAAGAAGGGAGTTGAGGCAGAAAGAAGAAGATGGAAGAGAAGAGGACTCCCGAGGTTGATATAAGCAGGCTACCATATCCGGCACGTGCATTGCAGCAGAAGTATGCACAGGAGTATGGACATTTCTTAGAGATGTTTAAGCAGCTTAAGATTAACCTCCCGTTTGTAGAAGCACTCCAACATATGCCCAAATATGCTAAATTCTTGAAGGATCTTCTGTCTAACAAGAAGAAGCTGGAGTCACTTTCTACAGTCACATTAGGAGCTCGATGTTCTGCGTTGGTCCAGAACAAACTGCCCGAGAAGCTCGATGATCCAGGGGTTTTTACTATCCCTTGCTTATTTGGTAGTTCTTCTGTGAACCACGCGTTGGCTGACTTGGGTGCTAGCATTAACTTGATGCCATATTCGACTTATCAGAAGCTAGACCTTGGAGACCCATTGCCGACGCGCATGAGCATCACTTTGGCCGATCGATCGGTCAAGTATCCACGGGGAATTGTGGAGAATGTTTTGGTGAAGGTTGATAAGTTTGTATTCCCCGCGGATTTTGTCATTCTAGACATGGAGGCCGATGACCGAGTCCCGCTCATTATGGGACGTCCTTTCCTACGCACTGCTAAGGCAATGATAGATGTGTTTGAAGGTAAGATTACATTGCGTGTGGGTGAGGAGAATGTTACATTCGACGTGAGGAAGTCGATGAAGCATTCGAACGGTCAGGATGATTCTGTTTATTTTCTTGATTCTTTCATTCCTTACATAGATCGTTGTCTAGATTACATTTCTGGATCTGATTTATTGAAAGACCAAGACCTGGGTGAGGAGAACCAGGCTGTTGAGATTGATGCTTCTTCTGAGCACATTCCGAGCAGTCTGGCTAGTAAGCCTCCTGAGTACCCGACTGCTTTTGAGGTGTTTGAGAGTACAGATCCGGTTGAGAAACCATCTGTTGAGGCACCACCATCCCTAGAGCTTAAGGAGTTGCCATCTCATTTGGAGTATGCATTTCTGGATGGTGATTCTGATTTGCCCGTCATTATTTCATCTTCATTGACGGAGGAGGAGAAGTCGAGATTGATTGATGTGCTTAAGGCGAATAGGCAGGCGATTGCGTGGAAGTTGATGGACATAAAGGGCATACACCCTTCGTTTTGTACGCATCGCATTTTGATGGAGGAGGATTACAAGCCGGTGGTCCAACCACAGCGACGGCTTAATCCTAATATGTCTGAAGTTGTGAAGAAAGAGGTTCTTAAGCTCTTAGATGCCGGATTGATCTATCCCATTTCAGATTCAGCTTGGGTCAGTCCGGTACAGGTTGTTCCCAAGAAGGGAGGTATGACTGTCATTGTGAATGAGAAGAAGGAGTTGATTCCGTCTAGGACAGTCACTGGTTGGAGAGTATGCATCGATTACAGGAGACTGAATGATGCCACTAGGAAAGATCATTTCCCACTGCCTTTCATTGATCAGATGTTGGAGCGGTTGTCAGGACAACAGTTTTACTGTTTTCTTGATGGTTTTTCAGGTTATTTCCAGATCCCCATAGCACCGGAGGATCAGGAGAAAACCACGTTTACATGCCCATACGGTACCTTTGCGTATCGCCGTATGCCGTTTGGGTTATGTAATGCTCCAGCCACATTCCAGAGATGCATGGTGGCTATATTTCAGGATATGATCGAGACTTCCATGGAAGTTTTCATGGACGATTTTTCAGTGTTTGGAAGTTCGTTCGATCATTGTTTGCAGAATTTGGATAGGATGCTTGCTAGATGTGTGGAGACTAATCTGATGCTGAACTGGGAGAAGTGCCATTTCATGGTGACTGAGGGTATTGTGCTAGGGCACAAGATTTCGCGAGATGGCATTGAGGTAGATAGGGCTAAGATCGATACGATTAGTAAACTCCCACCACCTACGAACGTGAGAGCGGTTCGTAGTTTTCTAGGTCATGCAGGGTTTTATAGGCGTTTCATTAAAGACTTTTCTAAGATTACCCGACCGATGACCCGACTTTTGGAGAAAGATGTGGAGTTTAAGTTTAGTGAGGAGTGCATGAGAGCGTTTGAGTTTCTGAAGGAGAAGTTGGTGAGTTCTCCTATTCTGATAGCCCCCGATTGGAGCCTTCCTTTCGAGTTGATGTGCGATGCTAGTGATTTTGCAGTGGGGGCTGTGCTTGGTCAGCGGAAAGATAAGCACTTTCATCCGATTTACTACGCAAGTAAGACCTTAGATGATGCTCAGGAGAATTACACGACTACGGAGAAGGAGTTGTTAGCGGTCGTGTATGCGTTCGATAAGTTTAGGTCTTATCTTGTTCTTTCCAAGACCATTGTTTACACCGATCATGCGGCCTTGCGATATTTGTTCGCGAAAAAGGACGCAAAACCTCGTTTGATTCGGTGGATTCTCCTCCTTTCTGAGTTTGACATAGAGATTAAGGATAAGAAAGGAGCTGAGAATGTTGCAGCCGACCATTTGTCGCGGCTTGAGGATCCTGCTCGGGAGAAGATGAATGAGGAGATGATTGGAGACACATTCCCACATGAGACTTTGATTTCTGCAGACACAGAGATAGTGGGATTGGTGAGTGCAGGTGAGCAGGGATTGCCATGGTTCTCAGACATTGCGAATTACTTGTCTGAAGGTTACATGTTGAAGGGTCTGACTTCACAGCAGCGGAAGAGGTTCTTCACTGAAGCAAACCATTATATATGGGATGCTCCATATTTGTTTCGCGAGGGAGCAGACGGTATTTTGAGGAGATGTGTGAGTCGTGAGGAAGGATTAGACATCCTAAGACATTGTCATGAGGGTTTGACTGGAGGACACCATGGACCATCGTACACTGCGAAGAAGGTGTTTGATTGTGGATTTTATTGGCCGACAGTGTTTAAGGATGCACATGAGTTTGTGAGGAGATGTGATGCGTGTCAGAGGACCGGAAACATCTCACGTAGGAATGAGATGCCCCAGAACCCCATCCAGGGGGTTGAGGTCTTTGATATTTGGGGTATTGACTTCATGGGACCGTTCCCTTCATCCCGAGGGAATCGGTACATCCTCGTGGCTATTGATTATGTCTCGAAGTGGGTAGAGGCTCAAGCTTTATCCACGAATGATGCACGAGGAGTCGTGGGATTTCTGAAGAGATTGTTTTGTAGGTTTGGAACCCCTAAGGCATTGATAAGTGATAGAGGCACGCATTTCTGTAATGCACAGTTGGAGAAGGTGTTGGCACGATACGGGGTGACCCATCGAGTGTCAACAGCCTATCATCCACAGACTAGTGGCCAGGTTGAGAATGCCAATAGGGGTGTGAAGAGGATTCTTGAGAAGACGATAGGTAGAAACCGTAAGGATTGGGCAGATAGGCTAGACGAGGTGTTGTGGGCGTTTAGGACAGCTTTTAAGAATCCGATTGGGACCACACCTTTTCGGATGATTTATGGTAAAGCGTGTCATCTGCCAGTTGAGTTAGAGCATAAGGCGTTTTGGGCGTTGAAGAGTGTGAATCTTGATTTGCCGAGTGCTGTGAAAAATCGGTTTCTTCAGTTGCATGAGTTAGAGGAGTTGCGTGACGAGGCATACGCACGATCATGGAGTTATAAAGAACGTACGAAGGCGTTGCACGATCGTAAGTTGAGAGGTGTGAAGGAGTTTAGGAAGGGTGATCAGGTGCTAGTTTATGATTCAAGGCTCCGGTTATTTCCAGGTAAGTTGAAGTCCAAATGGAAAGGACCGTTTGTTGTGCATGAAGTCTTTCCACACGGAGCAGTTGAGCTTGAATCAGAAGGTCGGACATGGAAGGTTAACGGGCATCGTTTGAAGCTATACATCGGAGGACCGATCGCTACGGAGAAGGAGGTAGCACTCCTTGAGTTGCGTAAGTGAGAATAGTGCCTGATTTGTAGAGTTTGTAATATAGGTTGTGTTGTTTTGGCATGTTTGTGTTTTCGTGTTCTTCGATAGGACTATTTTGGGAATTAAGTGTGGGTATTCGTTACGGTTTTTGCCTAAAACGTCTACGCTCATTGAAACCGAAATTTAAGTCGCATCGTAACTCGATTAGGTTTAGATTGTAAATTTTAGGCAATTAATCTTAGTTAGTACGTTTAGGTAATTAATTTTTAGTTTTGTAAATTATTAGAATAAAATTTTTAAAATTTTTAGGTAGTGTTTATTTTATTTAATTTTATTTTGTGTTATTAGAATTTTTATTTTTGTAATATGTTTAGAGTAGAATTTTTAAATTTTTTTTTTTTTTTTTTTTAGGTAAGTTTTTAGTTTATTTAACTTTATTCTATTTTAGTTAATTAAGTAAATTCAAAAGGCTCCGAAACTCTTCGCGGTACGCGGTAATGTAGCCAGTACCACCGCCGCGGTACGCGGAGGATTTCGGGAAGAAAAAAAAATATAATTAAAAGGGTTAAGTCCTCTTCGCGTACCACTACACCACACACCACCTCTCTATCACCGGTAACCACCACACCACCACCATTACTCCACCGATACACCACCTCTCTACCACCGCAGACCACAGTAGAGCCATCATCACTACCATCGGTTCGCGACCATCATTATCATCATCACCATCACCATCACCGGCGCACCTGTTAACCACCGTTGCTGTCACCACCATCACTGTGCGTCGCCATCACCATCGCACCATCACAGTCTCCGGTTCATCGTGTACTACCACCAAACACCGATTCACATCGCGATTAGGTATAGTTCTCAATTTCTTTTTCGATTTTTCGTTTCTAGATTTAGGATAGTTTGTAGATTTTGTAGATTAAATGTAGTTAGGATTGGTTTGTGTTGGTATTAAAACGAAATGGGGTTCAGATTGCCACTGTAGATCGCTGCTCGTTTTTCTAGTTCCCAAATTGGGCCGCGTACCGCGGCCCAGCCCTTAGCGGTACGCGATGGTTTCAGAATCCCAGTGAATCCGAATGTTGAAACACAGAAAACGTTTGTAATTAATTTTATAAATAAAAATTGATTTATAATGTATTATTGTATATAATAAATTTTGTAAATAAAGTTAAATTTTTCTAAATTAAAATTAGGTTAAAATCTTTTAAATAATTTTTGTATATATAGTGTATAAAATTAGATTAACTTTATTTGAAAATTAGTAAATAATTTTTTTGTAAATAAAATTTGCTAATTTTTTGTTTTAATTAATTGTATATGTATGTAAATACTTGAATTAGTTTTAATATTGTAAATTTTGTAAATAATTTTTAATTTGTAAATAAATTTTTGTAAAATATTTTTGTGTAAAATAAATTGTAAATTTTTGTAAATTTTGTAAATTAATTGTAAATTTTGTAAATAGTTTTAATTTGTAAAATTATACTCTGTAAATAGAAAATTTTTGTAAAAATTTGTAAGTAGGTTAAATTTAGGTTTCGAATTAGTTTAATTTGTAAAATTGTTCTGTATATTGTATATTTGTAAACTGCTATTGTAGGATGTCTGGAGCAGCAGAGAGTTCAGCTGCAGGGGCCAAGAGGGCCAGAGGATCGAGCTCGTCGAGGAGGAGGGCTCGAGAGATCAGCTATTCATCAGAGGAGATCCTCCCTATTGACGAGGATGAGGCGGTTCCCATAGATCAGCGTGTCCTCAGAGATCACACTGTCCTGCAGTTCGAGCAGGGGACAGAGGAGGCCACCAGATGTGAGAGGTTTGTGACGATGGAGCATTACCACCACCGTACTTTTGATAGAGAGCTACTAGAGAGGTTAGGGCGTCTTGATGAGTTTGATGCTATTGTACGAGACGAGTGGAGGACTGCCCTAGACTGTAGGTGGCCTCAGTACATGGAGCTGACTGTCGAGTTCCACTCGACATTTCGTCACATGTCAGGCTCATTTGATGATCCTGCTGCTGTATCGTTTGCGTTAGGCAGACGTACATTTTCCATGAGCATCCCGCAGTTCGCGATTGCGACGGGATTTTACACAGCAGAGCAGGTGAGAGAGCCTGGCTTTGCTCAGAGCCTGAGGGCAGTGGTGAGGGAGCCCAGTGATCTGGGCATTACAGAGAGACAGCTGGAGGAGTTCTGGACGTCCATAGCTGATGGACCATTTACGAGTGCGATTATCGAGTCCTCGATTCGTGATCCACTCATTCGATATGTCCACAGGATGGTTAGTTGCACTCTCATCGGTCGTAGGGCCGGTGCAGAGAAGTGCAACCAACTGGACTTGTTCTGTATGTACAGCATGATTAGCCGTCACCCGGCTAACCTCGCCTGTATTTTATTGTCATCATTTGGGAGGATTCGCCGTGGAGGGGCGACGGCTAGACTAGATTTAGGGCCCTATATTGGGAGGATAGCTTTTAGGCTGGGAGTCTTTAACAGATTCCCACGCCGATTTTTGACTGAGGGACCCGAGACGGGGCGGTACAGTTTGGACGATATGCGGCTAGCTGGCATGTGCACTATGGCAGATCCAGCCACTTGGATGCCAGCTAGGCCTGCACCAGAGAGGGCCCCAGATGCGGAGGTTCTGCAGAGGCAGGTACCACCGGAGCGACAGAGGATTTTACATAGGGCGGAGAGGCCACCTCAGGTATTTCCTCTTCGTCAGCCTCGTCCTCCCCGTATTACTTTAGAGAGTCTTTGGGAGGAGCAGCAGAGACAGGGCCAGATTTTGCGCATTATTATGTCACATTTTGAGATTGAGATTCCTGAGTGGTTTAGAGCTCCAGATCAGCCTCAGCAGCCAGGAGGAGATGCTGATGAGCCTCATGATTAGATTTCAGTATCTTGGCAGTAGTAGTTGTTTCTTTTGTATTTTTCTTTATTTTTGTTTTTATCTTCATGGTCTGTATATATTTGGATACTTTATGTTGAACTTAGATGTATTTTGATTACTGGTTGTATATATTTTATGGTTGTTTTGGTTGATTATTGTTTGTACAGTTTTTCTTTCATTATTATCCATGTATATGTTGATGGTTTGTTGTGAGTGTTAGTGGATTGCCAAATTCATCGTGAATGTTCAGAATGCAAAGTTGGAATTATTTGTGATTGCGATTGGATTTGATGGCGGTTGATAAGACTTATGAGAAATTGTCACATATCAGGGAAGTTGTAATTATTGTAATTGTATATTTATGATGAATTGTTTATTATTTCATATTCCACATTGAGGACAATGTTTGATTTTAAGTGTGGGTATGAGATTTGTGAAAAATTGTAAAATTTTTGAAAATTTTAGTAAATAAATTGTAAATTTTTGGTTAAATTTTGAAAAATAATTAATAAAATTCAAAAATATATTTTTTTTTTTTTTAAATTTGAGTCATTTGTAAATAATCAAGTCAGTTTTAGTTAGGTATGAGTCTTGTATTTTTAATTTTTTCTTTTATAGTTAATCTTTGTTGGATTGTTTAGAGCTTCATGTGCAGTTTGGTTTGAATTACCCTTATCAGTTGGGTAGTGATAACTTATGTATTAGAAAGGCAATCAACATGATTACAATAACTCGATCGCGAATGGAATGCTATACGATTGTGTTATTCTGGATATGACATGCACGGCTGTTACATGAAACCAGATAAGTCTTTTCCAATTTTTTAATTTCTTTACTTTATTTTTGTTTTTTTTTTAATTTGTATTTAAGTTTTTAGTGTTTAATTGTAAATTGAGTTTGAATTTTTAAATTTTAGTTTAGATTGTAAATATTGTAAATAATTTTGTATAAAGTCTTTGAATTAGGTTTTGCATTAAAATGGAAAATGATAATATAATCAGGAATTTTATGTTTTTCTTAAAAGTTTAAACGTACGCATCTAATTTGGGATATGTTAGTAGGCCTAACTGATAGAAAGGTTCTCTAGTATTGATATAATTTACTTAATTTTCATGATGCTAATAGGTTTTGCCTTGGGAAATATGGGGATTCTGAAACTGTTTAATTGTGATTAGAGGAACTTTTGCAAACAAACAATTTAATGTTTTTAAAATTAAACTTGGCACATATGTTCTCTTTTTATGAAAATAAATTCGAGACTTATGGCGCCTGAAAAAAAAAAAAAAAAAAAAAAAAATCATCCATCAATCCACTAAATGGGCTGAGCTTGCAGAAAAAAAAATATAAAACAAAATAAAATAAGAGCTGCAGCTTATGTGTCATACCCCGGATGGCAACCGAGTGAAACACCACTAAGTTAGGCTCATTAATTTAGAAGCAAAATGCCCATACCTTCATCCATTCCATCTAAGGTTTGATTTTTAAATTCATTTGGGTTGTTCGAATGTAATGGTAACTTGAAAGCTTTTATCAGGATTAAGTTGATATATATGACTTGAGTGTAATACCTATAGTTGATTGAACCATTTGAACATAATGAATCAAGATTAGGGAACCTATATATCAGTTGTTGGTTTAAATGGATACAAATACTGACAATCGTGGTTAATGCGTATGTGTTTAAAATTTTGAGTTTGAAGATAAATTTTTGGTTGTGATTCCATTGTAATTCTTTTTCGAGGACGAAAAATGTTCAAGTGTGGGTATTTTTGATGGGTTGTAAAACACATCTTGTTTTTAAATACTTTTGAGTCGATTTTAGTTTGTAAATATGTCGATTTTGTCTATTTTTAGGTTCTTTTTACATTTTATTGTTTTTACAGGCTTGTCTAATGAAATGAAAGGAAATCGAGTTCGAAACCCGAAGGAATCGAGCCCCGGTTAAAATCAAGAGAAAAAGACAAGTTTTAATGATTCTGATGTCATCGCGGTACGCGATGAGGAGAAATTCAGCCTTCGCGATACGCGAATGATTTCGGGGGTTCCCCGCTTATTTTGTTTATCGCGATACGCGATATGAATTTGAATTGGTTGTCGCGGTACGCGACAGGTTTGAAATTTGAAAAAAGTCAAGATTCAAGTGAGATTAAATAGGAGACGCTCCCCAGCCGTTGGAATGATCATTCTCGACCATTTTTGGAGCAGAGAAGCTTTCCAGGAGTGGGAGAAAGCATTTTGGAAGCATTGGAGGGCTAGAAGGTCTTATATCTATGTTAAATAATCTTGATTGATCTTTGTTTCATTTGTTCTTAATTTTTAGTAGTTTATTTCATTTTGTTATGAATAATTCTGAGATTTCTTTAATGATTATGATGTTAGTTGGCTAATTGTTTACTTCTACTTAGGTAGGAATGATTGTTTGAATGATTAATGATAACTATTGACTATTGTTTTGATTTATGATGGAAAACACTTTTGTAACAGATCTTGTTATGTTATTTTGATGAGTTTTGCATATCTAATCTTGATTATATCAGTTTATACCATGTTCCATACGTGTTTATTGAATGTCTTTCGGTGTTAGACACGTATTAGGTCATCGACTTGGTGTTATGACTAGTTTATGGTTTGTTTGATATCACTAACCATAGGAAAAGATATAATTGATGTTTTTAGGGTTCTTTATGTATCTAAGTTTAGAAATCCGGAAGGTGATAAACTTGTCGTGTGATCTTTAGCATTAGGGTTTTCATGATAATTACCCGGGAGGGTTGGTTAATTGAAAGACTTAGTGTTAATGTCATTTCGTGTCAAATTAGACATTCTAAGATTACTCCTTGCATCTTTGGTGTATTGGAATAAGAAAATCAGGAATGTGACTTGTTCATTTGAGTACATAAGTGTTATTGGAAAAATCCGGGAGGTGATTCAATTAGCTAGTGTGTTTAGTGCAAGATTAGGTTTTCTTATTTGGTTATATTTGGTAATTAATCCAAAATCCATTAAGTCACTTATATTTTGCTGTTTAAGATCCTAGTTCCATCATATCAAACAAAGTCAATAGTGTCAATAATCATAAACAGGAATTTTACCTAAGTAGAGTTTTCTCATTTGTTTTAAGTTTTTCTAAAATTATAATTCATTTTTTTTAATTAAATGCGTTAATCTGTTTTAGGGTTTAAATATTAGTTAAATTGCTTTTCTAATTTAATTAGGGTAATTAGTTTAATTGAATTATCATTTTTAAAAAAAAAAACCCCCCTTTATTTGTTTTAATCATTTTCTAATCTTGTTTCGTTGAGTCAGTGTCTCGTGGGTTCGATATCCGGACTTTCGATAGCTATTCTACAATTGATAGGTACACTTGCCTGTCGTAGTGGTTTAGTTTAAGATTTTCGGTTTTAACTCGTTGTAATTAAGTTGAGTCTAGGTTAGTGTTTATAGTTATTTTCTTAGACCACTTTCGAGGACATCACTTATTCGTTCAACTTTCTAAATATAGTAACTTTTACACGCAAAACATGCTAAACCGGCTATGTGTAACTATGTGCTTTGTGATAACATGCTCACTTAGGATAAATATGCATGTTAGAATAATCGGATTATGATTTATTGCATGACTTGCCAAATTTGGAAACTTTCCTGAAATAGAAACTTACTATAAATAGTAAGTTTCCTCACGAAAGTGACTTTGGTATCTGTGCACATCACACGACACTAAACCGCACATCACGCGATCACATGATCCAAGAACCGTCACCAACAGGTCGTTAGGTCAAACACGGTCAACACGGTCAACTCGATCCACATAACAACTTGGAGTTGTTAAACACGAACACGGTCCTGTGAGACCCACATATGTGAACACGAACTCATAACACCTATGTGATATAGGTAACTGCTAGCCGGTGAGCTATTCGATTCTGTAAGAACGCACTACTAAACTCAGGTGAGTTTACAGCCCCATTTTTACTTTTAACTGTTTTTACTTAACTTTGGGGTGAGAATACTATGCAACTGTTTTAGATAAATGACTGGTATGTTGTGAAAACCATTTTCGAGTGTAACTACTATCGCTTAAAGTCCTCACTTATCCTTACTGTTAGTTGTATAACAAACGAGTCGTAATTACGTAGTACTACTGGGTTTGACTAGCCCCACTCGGCACCAATGTTGACTGGAGGTCATAACGAGTGTAATTTCGATGTTGATGTCGGGTTCAGCGATGACCCGCGGAGGCAAACGGGAACAGTCGAGTTTCGGTAAGATGAACAAACACACTCCACGGATCGTAGATCCACAACTAAACTTAACATGCCCAGTATATATCTGTTAATTTTTCAGTCTGTCTAAACCTGTGAACTCACCAACTTTTTAGTTGACACTTTTCGCATGTATTCTCAGGTAACTAAATGGAGCACACGCTAGGATGCGCACAAGGAAGCACTAAGGAGTCTGACTCGCATAGAGACTCGTGTCTTAGGCTTTGTGTGCATTGGATTTGTTTTAAAACAATTTAACTATGTAGTGTCTGTTATCAATTTACATTTCCGCTGTAACACATTACTATTCCGCTGCGTATTATTGAAATTTGCATTATTTTACAAATTTGTGTGATTGTGTAACTCATATAGAGTCGTTCTATATGACCATGAGCTGTGATCCTGGCCACGTCACACCCACGTGGACTGACACCACGAGTGGGAATTTGGGGGTGTGACTGTGAAGTACCGGGTCAGGCGTACCGCCTGGACCCTTGGTCAGGCCCAATTTGGCCCATTTTCATGTTTTGGCCCATTTTTTGCATATTTCTCGATTACGGTCATCGTTTCGAGACATATGAACATCATTTCACCTATTTTAGGTTCTAGAACCTAAGTGTAGCGTATGTGGACTGTGGTTTGATCCGTTCACCAACGTTCGTTATTCAAGACGCGTGCAAGTGTTGTGCGATAATTCCTCGAATTATCGGTATGTTTGGACTATTGTGCCACATGTCACACTAATTAATCATAATTCTAGTGCCACGTAAGTAATAATAACACACATTATTATTTAGAATAAAGTAATGCTGACCTGGAATTTACGAGGTGTCACAAAATATCTCTTTACACGGGCTTTAGTCACATTCCTCAACTTATCTCTCATGTTATTGGATCCAAAATATTATCTTTGACTTCACCAAGTCAACAACGATAATTTGCAACTGTGATAAGTTGTTCTAACGTGTTCTTGACTTACAAGTCATACTAGCTCTTTTTTTTCAATTTATAAGACTATAACCAGTGATCTCGACTTGGATCTAGTTATATAACCATGTATTTAGAATGGTTTGAAACTCATTTCAAGGCTAAACACGTTTTCACCATGCTTTTGGTAACGAATTTGATTAACTCCGTATAACCATCGTGTACCCCCACTTGGACACGAATTTGCAATATTTATTTGGATTACTAAAATCCTTATTACAAAATCTTTCACATACTTGTATTAAGTGCAAGCAACCCCCACATTTGAGTCTTATTTTGGTAACGAATTTGATTAACTCCGTATAACCATCGTGTACCCCCACTTGGACACGAATTTGCAATATTTATTTGGATTACTAAAATTATTATTACAAAATCTTTCACATACTTGTATTAAGTGCAAGAAACCCCCACATTTGAGTCTTATTAGATAACAATTTTCCAATTATCAAGATGGTGTTGTGAAAAGTTCTCCTTTTTCACAAGAGGTTGAGAAACTTCTCAAATACTATCTCTTACAAACTCTAGAGGGTTGTTCGTAAATGGCACATTCCCCCACATTGCTTGCACTTTGATTAAGTTTGAGCAATTTATATTTTGATGACTTTGACACCTATGATAAGATATCAAACATATATAACATTGTGTCATTGAGTTCATCCATACATATTACTCCATGAGTTCTCCTCATATGAACCGAATTGAAGTATATCTATTTGGGTGGTCATCTAAAGTTATCCTTTTTGAAGTGAATGAAGTTATATTTATAAATTATAAACTTACAACTATTTCTCATGTCATCACATATATTGAATGTTTAAAGTTAATTTAATCTCCGCAGAGCATCTAAATTAACATGTATTAGTCTAGCATGCTTTAGACTAAAATATTAGCATGTGAATAGAAGATGCATCATTCTGATCAATCACAGCTCCTAGAGATAACACATTATCTCTACAAACATTCATATCTTAGTTTAGACAAGAATGATGAGTTTTTTAAATCCTTGGTTTAAGGAAAACTCATAACCATATTTAACTTCATCCATTATATAGGATCATAACTCATTTGCCTTTAATCTCCAAGGCTTCACCATACTCATAAAAACTTAAACAAAAGTTATATATCGAGTCACTTTGGTGAACACGTTTATCAACATAGAATGAATGGTATTTGTATAAAATCACCAAAGTTTTGAGATATAATCAACTAGATTGACACTCAAAAACATGGCACTCACATTTGCCTCAAGTAATTAACAATTTTCTATTGTTGTTTCAATGAAACTATGTATTAGGATACTCTCCCAAATTGAAGGATAAATCCTCCACATAGTTTCAATAACGTTACTGGTTGTAGCATAATCTACAAGACCATCACTATTGTAAGTATCTTTAATAAATGCCCAAAATTTATTAAGTATTTAAAATAATAACATATATTTCTTTCATATGTTATAGTAATCAAACAACACTTATGAATTTTCATGTTGATGCTCTCAACATATATTAGACGACATCCTTCGTTCTTGTGTATTTCGTTTTAATACACTCACCATATTACATTGATGTTTGATATGCGACTTGCAACATAAGTCAAGATCACAACCCGCTCATTGTGTTCCTACAATTCACCACTTGCAATTTCCGTTTAAATATATATCTTTATTAAACTAGAAAAACTTAAATTCACCACATTTTACATACTATTTACCATTTATCATTTTATTATTTTTAGATCAACTTGTTTATTTTTAAAAAATAAACTTAAGCCATAGTTGAACATTTATAATAAAATATAATAAACAACATATTTTAAACAGGTACAATAATGATAACTAAACATCAATCTTAAAGTGTTATTTCTTCAACACTTGTAACGTCTGCCGAAATCATCACAAATGACCTTGTCACGTGGCGTTTTGAGGTCCTCCCTCAATAAAACACATGCACCTATTATAGCATATTACAAATTAAATTCAAATTTTCATTTATTATATCTCATACTATGTATTTAGGATGCTATTTTAAGTTAGTAGACACATAATCCACATAATTTCAAACACAATGAAAGCAATATAAGCATCTATATGTCATCATCACTTTATAATAAATATCCCTCAGAATTTATTAATATAGTTAACTATAACATATATCTGTTTCATATATTATAGTGATTATTGTGCATAAACGCATGTGTTATCTTAAGATATTGAACACAATCAATGCACCAAAATAAATGTTTATTTGTAATAGTTTAAAAAGATGTATAGATGAGTTCAAAACATCAAGCCACATAGTGTTGATCTTGAATACTTTCGGTATCTGACATTTCAATGTCATCTAAATCAGAAGATGCATAAATGGTTGCACGTGTCATAAGGAACCATCCTCGATATGCAGTGACACGTGTCCTTTGGGATAAACCGAAAATGGCCTCAATAACATCTCCATTCTTTTGTTGTTTCATCTTGAAACTTTAAATCAACCAGTCACAAATTTGTTCAAAATAAAACGATTACACAAAACGTATCTAACTTTCATGTAAGATAATTAAATCGTTTACATAAAACAATTTATTGTTTACAACATAAACTTTTTCTAATAATCATATTAGAATTTAGTCGATTATAAAAATCGTATCTAACGTTCACGTTAGATAATTGAAAAAAGCTTACATAAAGCAATCTTATAACATAATGCGTGACTAACACGCACATGAATAAAATGTTTACTTAAACATTTTTATCCAAACATACTTCTATCTTGTCATGAAACTAACTGTCACACCCCGAGCAGCCGGGGTTGGATCGAAGTCCCCGTCGGGCGGAAGGTTCTCGGAGCGCGATATCGTGAGTGATAATCGTGATGATCAGATTGTTTACATAGCATCAATGTCAAGAATAATTAAAGCACAATAAAACATTTAACTAGGATTACAAAGTTAAATTACAATAGCAAGTTTCAGTAATTTAACTAAGTAAACCTATCGTAAAATCAAATGTTCCTATCTTGTATTTGTACAAGATGTCAAAAGTGATTCGTATCAATCAACCAAAATGTGTGCTTTCCGAAAGTCTACTAGGTCCTCTATCTGAGTATCCTAGCATGCAGTCCTGAAGTCTGAGCCTATTCCTGTGCATCACCTGAGAAAACATGTAAGAAAATAAAGTCAACACAATGGTTGGTGAGTTCATGTAGTTTTATGTACAAAAATAGTTTTGAAAAATCCTTTGAATGACAACCTTAACCTCATCATTAACCACCTATACCATCTGTTTCAGTATGCTTATATATAGGGCATATGTAGGGTCGAACTTACCGTCCGCCCAGCCACCGTCCCACCACATACCAAACCAAATGATATATTGTTCCTGATGATAATTAAGCGTTTCATCCTACATCTTTGATTCCGTAACATTCGATTCATTGAATTCGATTACCCTATATTTATTTACCTTGATTCCCTGAATGACAACCTTAACCTCACTAACAACCACCTATGTTATCCAACCGAGTATGCTTATATATAGGGCAGATGTAGGGGACAAGCCCCAGCCACCGTCCCACCACATACCGGGCTGCTTAACATATTGTTGTTAATGATAATTAAGCATTTCATTCCACTACCTTGATTCCATCACATATGATTCTTAGCATTTGATTATCCTGAAAATGTTTACTTTGATTTCCCCGAAATGACACCCTTAATCTCACTAACAACCACCTATGCTATCCAACCGAGTATGCTTATATATAGGGCATATGTAGGGGACAAGCCCCAGCCACCGTCCCACCACATACCGGGCTGCTTAACATATTGCTGTTAATGATAATTAAGCGTTTCACTCCACCCTATTGATTCCATGACTTATGAGTATTGAGTTTGAGAGGCACCATTATGAACAGCTGAACACCCTAGGGAATTCAGCATCCATCTATAATGGTCCTAAATATGACTCGTGACGTGTTATGATAGAGAAACCTTCAAGCTGACACAAAGTCAGCTAGAAGAAACCAAATCATTCTAGTCACTTGTCATAACCATGGATGAATCAAGAAGAACACTGAATGACTAGTAGGGCTTGACCAATGTCAAAACGCGGCAGCCAATCAGTCTGTCTTACATGATTTTGGCAACGAAGAGCACTAATGACTAGTAGGGCTTGACCAATGTCAAGACGCGGCGGCCAACAGTCTGTCTTACGATGTCCTATAGCTTAAGCATACAAGTTTAACGCATTCACATAGTTTCACTGATGACTAGTAGGGGTTGACACGCAGGTCAACACGCGGCGGTCATTCAGTCTGTAGTCTGAGCATTCCATATGTATCAAGTATTCAAGTGTTCAAATATTCCAAGCATATCAAGTATTCACGTGTTTCAAGCATTCCAAGTATATCAAGTCTTTTTAGTAAGTTAGAACACATAGTTTTTTCTAAGTTTAAGTTCCAAGTTTACATAGACATAGTTTTCATAAGAATTTCTAGTTTTAACTTTAGTTTCCTTATGCATTTAAATGTTTCAAAAGCTTTAAGCAAACAAGTATAGTATAAATAGTATTAGCATTGAATCTGTAGCTTTAGTTCTAGCATATAGTCTAAGCATAGAGGTTATAGCATTGACCTAAATATCTGTTTTGAGCATAGAGTTTATAAGTACCAAGCGTATAGTTCAAGCATCAAGTTTGTGGCATAAGCATCGAGCATCTAGTTTTAAGTTTCTAGTTTGAACACCAAGTATAAGTATAATGCACAATAATATAGCGTAAATAGCATTAGTTATTTACTCTATAACCTTAGTCTTTAGTTTCCAAATAAGCGTTACAAGTTCAAGCATTAGTAAAAGCATTATCAATAGTGTAAAAACATTTAATAAACATTTCAATAATTGTTTAAAATGAATAACATGCTTCTCAGTCTCGAGTTAAAACAAATAAGTTTGAAAAGGGACAAATGAACTCACCTTGTGTTTGCAGTGGTTGACTTAGCTTACACTAGAATGCGCGCGCTTGTTGTTGTGTTTGTTGTTGTGTTCAAGATCCTGTATTGATTTCACGTTGTTGTAGTTTATAAGTATAAGTATTTGAGCATGTGTTTGTGTGCGTGCTTGTGTTAGCCCTAAAGTTGGCTAACACTTGAGTCTCGGTCTTTTTTCGGCCCTTAATGTGTTGAGTTTATCAAACGTTTTAGGCCCAATAGCCATAAGTCATGCACTAACATCCCTTAGCAATTATTGGACTTTGTTATATTATGTTGAATTGAAACCTATTATTTTATTCTAATTAAACTCTTATCCCATAGTTTAAGCTTTTTATTTCAATCTCATAAGACTTAGGTTTGACTTACATGATTACTAGGTATTCATGAACCATCCTTGTAATATCTTATTCAAATCCCATGCAGGTTATTCCGATTCATTTAATTAGAATATTAGTTCATGCATTTGATTGTTATGGCCGAAACGGGAGTTGGGCCAACTAAAGCCATGTAGGCCAAATTTGTGGGCTTGTGACACAAGTGTGGCCATATCACAAATCCTTGGGCTTTTTGAGGCTATGTATGGCCTAAGTAAATGTGTTGGGCCAATTGAGACACATGGGCCGAAGGTGTGACATTGAATCACATCGATGGGTCGATTGATGATTGGATTGGGTTCAAACACTATGGGCCGGTTTAAGTGGGGCGTGGGCCGAACTAGTCATATAATCCAATCCAATGATGTTGGGCCGAATTATTGGTGTCTTGGGCCCGTTACATGGGCTTCGGTTTCCCGTTTGGGCTTTAACAAGAGGGATCGCATGGGCCAACCCATTGGGCCGATCGAAACTCCTGGGCTGGAATTAAATGGGGTTGGGCCGAAGAAAAGGGATCTTGTTCGATTTCCCTCCACTTCCAGCGAACCTTTGGATGATTTGGTTAAGGTTCGGCTCAAGCTTACCAATTTGCATGCATGAAGGTTCGGTGAGTAGTATAATGGTTCGCCTCTTGGCTAGGTTCGTGACCATAGCAACCATGCACGGGTTCGGCTGGGACCAGAAGGTTTGGCTAGCCTTAGACCATAGGTTCGCAGATGACGAATAAAGGTTCGCACCCCACGTATTGGTCACAGGTTCGTCTATGATGCATGGAAAGGTTCGGTGGAGGTTCGGTCAAGGGGTTGAGGTTCGCTGATGAGGGTGATGACCAGCAGGTTCGCCAAGGTAGGGGTTCACCACCCCTGCAGGAGAGTTCGTCCAACAAGTCAATAGGTTCGGCCAATTGGAACCAAAGGTTTGGCGAGTGACAGCACCAAAAAGGTTCGACCAGTCGCTGGGGGTTGATAGGTTCGGCAACCACTTGGCCGAACCCTGGTTCGCCATTCTCGTCTTCATCATCTGACCTGTAGCTGTTCCATAGCTATGTTGCGTGCTAGTGATGGGACCGAGGTGTAGGGTTAAGGTGTGAAAGTTCTAAGCCGGTTAAGAGGGCGATTCGAACAAAGATCAAGAAATCCTACATTTTCAGATATTCATTTGGTCATACCTCGAATCCAGCTGGGCCTTCGTAGACCTGTTGTACTTCCTTGTAGAGGGAGTCGAGAGCTTCGTGTGGACACCAAGAACGCGTGATTTCGTCAAGAATTGAGCGAGTTATGGTGGTTTGAAGGTGATGAACTTTTAGAGAGAGAGAGAGAGATGAACGGGAGAGAGCTTTTAGAGGGAGAGAGAGATCATGAAAATGAAAGAAATGCCATCATTTGGTGTTTAAATACCCCAAGGGTATTCGGGTTCGTTTCGGTTACTCATTTCGCGTTTTCTTCGCGTTTCCGGATCGTAACTCGCATTTTTAGTAATTTAAATAAAAGAATTTATTTTAAACGTTTGGAAGTTGGTTATTTCTAGTAATTAGTTTAAGTATTATTCTCCTTGAATTATTTATCGTAACTTATTATTTTTACGCGTTTCGTAACTTTTCGCGTAATTTACGTATTTTAATTAAAATAGTTTCTTTTAAATTTCTTTCTGATGAGTTTCAAAATTGTAAAACAGGAAATATTATATTTCCTTAATTTTATTATCGTTCGTATCGTCCTCGTTTTCCGTTTCGTCAGAAAACGTCACTTACCCGCGTTTTCGTACAGAGCGCTGACTGTACGAACACGATCGTACGTTTCACTTTCTGATTTTGTTTTCTACTCTTCAGTCATCATTTCAGATCGTTAAACTTTCAGATTTATTCATACAGATCGTCACCTATACGAATAATTCGTCGGTTTAGCATTCTGTAACAACAACTGTTATGGTTTTGTTATGGTTATCCTCACATACGTTTAAACCTAATAATACAAAATCAAGCATGTGTGTATCTGTTCATCGTTATCTAATGTGTTTCTGACTGTTTAAACCATAAGGTTTAAATCAAAATTTCAGAAACATAGTATTATAGTTTGTGTTTAGCATCGAATGTTACTAGCTTCTATGTAATTCTCCTAGTTTGTATCTGAGTTACTGTACAAGTTACTGTACAGGTTACTGTTCCGGTAACGATTCCGGCACAGATGTTACACTAACCGGTTAAAAATTAACATTTTTTTTGATAAACCTGTTTCTATTGTGCTCGTTTGAAAATAAACAACAAAATTTTCAAAGTTTTTATGTTTATATAACAAACCGGTTCTAACACTCTTGTTAGAAAAGAAACGATTACACAAATCTTTTCAAAAGCCTTTAAATTTATATAATAATTCGGCTCTAACACGCTTGTTAGAAATAAACGATTTCCCGAACCGTTATAAAGCCTCTTTTTTTTATAAAATAAACTGGTTTTAACACTTTGTTAAAAATAAAAAATAAACGATTACCAAAATCGTTATAAAGCTCATTATGTTTATACAAAATAAACTTATTCTAACATGCACTCTTGTTAGAAAATAAACGATTACCAAAATCATTATAAACCTTATTATGTTTATATAAAATAAACTAACCCTAACACACTTGTTAGAAAATAAACGATTACCAAAATCGTTATAAAGCATATTACTTTGCAACGTCAACTTTTATAACACGCTCGTTATAAAATAAATAAATTAATCATTTATAACATGCTCGTTATAAAATAAATAGTGTTATACAAACACTCTCGATTCTAACATGTTTGTTAGAGATATAAATGCATGAGAACTTTTTCAAACACAATATTTTCTAATGTGTTTGTTAAAATATTTATTATTTTAATCAACATTATAATTTCTAACACGCTCATTAGAAATATAAGTTAAATGTTGATAACCGATTATACGGTTTCGAAAACCAACTTGTTTATAACACGAACATTAGAAAACTTAAATCGTTCAAACCAATATTGTTTATCAAAAACAATAGTTACATCTAACATGCTTGTTAGAGAATGTAAAAGTTTTCGTAAACGACAATATTTTGCTAAAAAGTAATAAACTTCTAACAAGCATTTTAGAAGGAAAAACAAGTGTTCACAAACACTTTGTATGTGTTTACAAAGCCACATTTTTCTAATACAATTATTAGAAAAAAAACGTTCAAAAATCATTTGGAAACAAACCAAAAATTGTTCCATGGTTTAATTCACAATCGAAACCCATGAATTCAAAACAATGAATCAAATCACATGTCTTGTGACACGGCATTCGGATTAAATATTGTATTCCAATTACAAAATCCGACCAACTTGTACTAAATATTTCTCAAAAATCTTAGTTTATATTTAACTTTCATGAACCCAAAATCTTTATTTATAAGGTTTTTCACGAAAGTATGTTTTAAGATTGTAGGAAATGAGTTCACGTTTTTATTATAAAACAATAATCAAATATAAATAATAACGATTCTCTCGTTATTAATAAGAAATAATCTAGTACATTACCGGTTACAAGACTAATAAAAGAATATAGATTACTAATTTATATTCCTTAACTTGTTTTGATCCATGTCTTTGTTAGGTACTCCAAATAGCCTCCTTGATTAGAGAATGATTAATATTGAGTCTTCAAGGAAGCATCTTGACGATGTTTTCCACCCAGTGTATTTCACTTATTCTTCACTGCAACATGGATTAAACGTGTTGACGATTGTAGTTGAGACACATATTCAATACGCTTCCCTTAAAACAGATTTCGCGTCTCTTCTCAAGATGAACGCGTCTGTCTCCCAGGGTACAACAACCGAAACAGTTTGTGTACTGTCGGGATTAACCTAGCACTTGAAAAAGATATCTTAAACAAGAGTTTGAAGAGTTGAGAAAGTTGGGAATTCTCCAAATTAAGTTTGTGTGAGATGGTATGTAGTATCCTTTTCAACCAAAAAACAAGACACCAATTGTCTTGTATTTATACTACAATATGGTGATACCAAGGGTCTTGAATTAACACATATGTAATTTGAAAAGCCTTGATTTAATTGAGTAAGATGAAGAGTCTTGATTTTAATTCAAATTAAATTTGATAATTAATCAAATAAATCAATTTTCCAACACAAGCAAAGGCATTCATCACCATACACCACACTTATACACACACACTCATTTCTGACTCTGAGATTGGTACTCACTCTTGCACTGCTAAGAGACCTGAGCCCTCTTTGTGTGAAGTCTTGTAGCAACATTTGGCGCCATCTGTGGGACTCGAACCCATGACCACGTAGTTAAAAGCCACGTAATCTAGTGCTCTACCAACTGAGCTAGAATTGGTATTCTTTTATTAGGTATTGAGATGAGATAATCAAAGGGTGTTTTATAGATTTCATGCACATTTAATATAAAAAAATTAACAGCTTTAATGCGACACCATTTTTAATAAGTAAGAAGCACATTTGTAATTTCAGAAGTTCGGATGGCAAAAATGAAACATGGACAAACCACATTGACCACTGATATAGCCTAGGGCTGTAAACGAACCAAACGGTTCAGCGAACCGTTCGTGAACCGTTCGGCGGCGGGAATTTCGTTTATGTTCGTTCGTTTAATAAATGAACGAACACGAAGAAGAAATTTCGTTCATTTAGTTAAATAAACGAACATTAACAGAGGTCGTGTTCGTTCATTTATGTTCGTGAACGTTCGGTAACATATTCGTTTACGTTCGTTTATGTTCGGTTAAGTTCGTTTATTATATTTATTCATTAGATATGTTGTATAATTTTAATTTTTAATTTTTAGTTTAATAACATAATATTTAAGTTATTTTTAGTTTAATACTATAATATTTTGATTTATATATTTATAAATAATTATCTTAAATGCTTGAGATTTAGAATGTTGATTTTTATTGTTTAAATAATATGTGTTCGTTAGCGTTCGTGAACAAGCTAAATTCCTTAATGAACGAACACGAACAAGAATTTTCGTTCCGTTAGCGTTCGTGAACCGTTCGTGAACAAATTAAAAGTTAAACGAACGAACACGAACAAGGGCTCGTTCTTGTTCGTTCGGTTCGTTTACAGCCCTAGATATAGGTTAATTTTTAGTTTAATACCGTAATATTTAAGTTATTTTTAGTTTAATACTATAATATTTTAATTTATATATTTATAAATGATTATCTCAAATGCTTGAGATTTAGAATGTTGATTTTTATTGTTTAAATAATATGTGTTCGTTAGCGTTCGTGAACCGTTCGTGAACAAGCTAAATTCCTTAATGAACGAACACTAACAAGAATTTTCGTTCGTTTAGCATTTGTGAACCGTTCGTGAAAAAGTTAAAAGTTAAACGAACGAACACGAACAAAGGCTCGTTCAGTTTGTTTACAGCCCTAGATATAGGTTGTCCAAAAAGCCTTTCATTCAAAAGTTGCTCTAGGCATGCTCGGTTTTTTAAATCTGAACCAAGCCAAACCACTCGGTTTGGAAATGATTTGCACACGAGCAGACTCTCGTTTGTTTCGTTTCGTCTCATTAACAACCCTAAATTTACGTACTTAACTTGTATCTTTAAACAGGAAGCTTTAAATTTTCGAAATTACATAGTGGCTCTTGATTGCTGAAATTAAAATCATAAATAACATTTAAATTAAGTTGATGAATGATTATACGTTTGGCTAAAAAATGAAATGCGAAAAATTATTGGTTGACGAAATCAGTACCATTCTTTTTTATGATCGTGGAAACCATTATATTAGATATATTCTCATTAGCATAACAATGTAACACAAAAATTACCGGTTGTTTTTCTTCCTTTTTTTTTTTTATCAAAATGAATTTTCATTTGCCATGTAGTATATGTCTATCAGTCTATGAGAAGACTTCCTTTATTATTTTTGGAGGGTACCATGATAGAGGTGGGCAAACCGGTTTTATTTTAGACCGTAGCTAGTTTCAAAACAGTTTCAGTTATGGTTAACAAAGTCAAAAATCGATTCGGTTACTTTCGGGTTTCTGACCGGTTTCTATTGGTTTTGGCTGGTTCGGGTTTTCGTTTTGGTTGGTTCCGGTAATTTCGGCTTTGGTTGATGTTTCTTTGAGAAACCAGAACCGTCTATACCTACCGATTCGGGTAATCGATTCCGGATCTGGAACCGGTTTTTTTTGCCCATCTCAACCCCATGATGTCTACTGATCGCAGTTTGTGAGATGCTAACATTATTAACTTTTGGTTTTCAAAGCCCTATATATTTGGGCTTGAAAAATAAAAGTGATGGGTATTGTTGATGCCAAAATCCATATCTTGGAATATTGGATATTTAAAGCCTTGAAACGAAATTGGGTTCCATGGAAATATGGGATTAGATAGGTTTATTACTTATTAGTGCATTAACAGTAATCAAGATTGTATTGCGAATTCAACCTACTCGTTGAGGTTTCATCTTGTGACCGAAAGATTATAGGTTCAAGCCCTGCCAGGGGTAATTTAAAGGACATCCAGGTAAGCGAAAGATTTTGAGCTTAATATTTTCATGTTAAAGTTGAGTTTTAATATTTTCATATATAACCTCTATAATACTTATGTCAAATGAATCACATTACAAGCGTTATTTTAATCATACATAATTTTTTTAATATTTTTAATATTTTCGTAAAACTTACAAAATATCAAAAATTTTGTTTATGAATACAATTTTTAGGAGAGAAAAAATAAAAGAAAAAAAGCATATATGAAAACTTGTAGTAATGCAAGCCATCACTGATACAACACCGAGATCTAATTATGAACATGTGTCTTGTCTTATGAATCATGTTACAGTTGAGTCTTAATATTTTTATCTATAACCTCTATAATACTTGAATCAAATTAATCACATTACAACGTTAGTTTTAATCATACATAATTTTTTAATATTTTTAATATTAAAAAAAATACAAAAACCTTGTTTATCAGTAACTCAAAACCCATTAAAGTTTCCTTATATGCTACTAGAAGAAAGTTGGAAAATTATTGGGTTTTTCTTGGGCTTTAAAATACAATTGGGTAATCACTATTTTATAAAGAGTAAACTTCTCTTTTGCTCCCTGTGGTTTGACAAAAGTAACCATTTTCATCCAAATTTTGAAATTTTGCAATTTTCCTTCATTAGTTTCAGAAAATTAACCATTTTCATCCAAAGTCCATTTAAACTTTGGATGAAAATGGTTACTTTTGTCAAATCACAGGGACTAAAATGGTTAATTTTCTGAAACTAATGGAGGAAAATTGCAAAATTTCAAAATTTGGATGAAAATGGTTACTTTTGTCATACCACAGGGAGCAAAAGAGAAGTTTACTCTTTTATAAAACATATAATCACAGCTGATTCATTCAATGCATTATGGGTTTATCTTTTGGGTTTTAAATTACCCTCAACAAACTCTGCCTCTTATAATAGACTCCAGAAATAACTTAGGGGCTGTTTCGTTGAATCAATATTATTAAGTGTTGAATCAGTAAGAGGTCTGAACAAATAAGAGGCTCTGAACCAGCTAAGTACTGAATCGATAACGTTGTTTGGTTGAACCTCTGAACGAATGTATATAATGACTATTTTACCCCTTTCTAAAAAAGCATATGTTTGTTATCTATACACACAAACAAATATATTCATACATACACATACTGTATCTAAACCACCGAGAGAAATCCTTGTAGTCATACACACATACTATGAGTAATCAATCTACACACACATCGATCTATACATTCACACATATATACACATACACATCGCCAATCTATACATCGATCTATTTTACCCCTCAACAACCACCGTCTGCCGGAAAGCTCACATCGGTGGAAGAGGATGGAAAGCTCTCAGAACCACCACTGAAAAGCTCTCATAAATCACTGTCGAAAAGCTCCCGAAACAAAGGCAAAGGCCGACCGCCGGCCGGAAAAAGGATGGAATAGGATGAGAACTTACCTTGCCGAAGGCCGGAGGTTGAGCGACGGTGGTGGTGGTGATACACGGCGGCCGGAAGTGTGGGTGCTTGCGTCGGTGCGTGAACGAGTAGAGGGCTAGGAGAAAAAAAGAGGTTTGGGGGAAGAAAAGATACCCTTGGTTTTTTTTCCCATTTAAACTCTATTTTGAGCTGAATCATTCAGTTGGGTGCTGAATCATTAAAAGGTGATTTTAAGTTGAACTAAACACCGATACTTCTAACCGGTTCAGATGTTACCTACAAACTAGAGGTGTACAAAAAAAAACCGGACCCGGAACCGGAACCGACAACCGGAACCGACAACCCGAACCGGAACCGGAACCGATCATACCCGAACCGGTGGGTTCGAACGGGTACGGTTTTTCAGACAAATTAGAACCGGAACCGAAACCGGAAAACCGGAACTAGTTCCACCTGAACACGGCCAAAACCCGAACCGGAACCGGCCAAAACCCGAACCGGAACCGGTCAAAAACCGGTTGGAACCGGAACCGGGTATTGACTTTGTTGACTGAAACTGAAACCGATTAGAACCGAAACCGGTTCAAAAAAAAACCCGATTTGTACACCTCTACTACAAACTACAAAGACCTCCTTAGAATTTTCTATGCATGATTGATAATCCTACCCTTGTGAAATAAGGATTGTTGGTCGGTTAAAGAGTCTGATTTACTTTTATTTTTATTAATAATTTAGAGTATAAATGGCGGCAATGAGACACATAAGCGACTTGTTTATACCATCAAAGTATGATCATAATTCATAATGCCTTATAATAGATAAGAAGAATAAACAAAAAACATAGCTCACCCCCAAGTAAACAGAGGCAACAAAACATATCAATTGTCATACAACCAAAAACACAAAAAGAAACATAAGCCACTTAATCAACCTCTTCGATCTTAGGACCAGCACCACTTCCACCCGAATGGCTCGGCTGCTCATCATCCATACCACCACCGGCTCCACCCTGATACATCTTTGCAATTATCGGGTTGCAAACATTCTCAAGCTCCTTCATCTTATCCTCAAACTCATCAGCCTCACCAAGCTGGTTACTATCCAACCACGCGATCGCCTCATCAATCGCTTCCTCAATCTTCTTCTTGTCACTCGGGTCAAGCTTCTCACCAATCTTTTCATCCTTCACAGTGTTCCTCATGTTATACGCGTAGTTCTCCAACGCGTTCTTCGCCTCCACCTTCTTCTTGTGCTCCTCGTCCTCGGATTTGTACTTTTCGGCTTCTTGAACCATCTTTTCAATCTCTTCTTTTGAAAGTCTACCTTTGTCATTGGTGATGGTGATCTTGTTCTTCTGTCCCGTGGTCTTGTCTTCTGCTGACACATTTAGGATCCCATTCGCGTCTATGTCGAAACAAACAGTAATTTGTGGGACCCCACGAGGCGCGGGTGGGATTCCCGAGAGTTCAAACTTGCCCAACAAGTTGTTGTCACGTGTTCGTGTCCGTTCGCCTTCATACACCTGGATCAACACCCCGGGTTGGTTGTCAGAGTATGTAGAGAAGACCTGCTCCTTTTTCGTTGGGATTGTCGTGTTTCTCGGGATCAGAACCGTCATGACACCACCAGCGGTTTCCAAACCTTGTGACAACGGGGTCACGTCCAAAAGCAACAAATCTTGAACCTTTTCGTTCCCTTCGCCACTCAAGATAGCGGCTTGAACTGCAGCTCCATATGCAACTGCTTCATCAGGGTTGATGCTCTTACACAGCTCCTTCCCGTTAAAGAAATCTTGAAGCAATTGTTGCACTTTGGGGATACGGGTTGACCCGCCAACAAGAACGACGTCATGGATTGAGCTTTTGTCCATCTTGGCATCGCGTAAACACTTTTCAACGGGCTCCATACACTTTCTAAACAAATCCATGTTGAGTTCTTCGAATCTTGCACGAGTTATAGTGGAGTAAAAGTCGACCCCTTCGTATAACGAGTCGATTTCAATGGTGGTTTGTGCGGTGGATGAAAGTGTCCTCTTGGCTCGTTCACAAGAGGTCCTCAACCGCCTTAGAGCCCGTGGGTTCCCGGTTATATCCTTCTTGTGCTTTCTTTTAAACTCTTGAACAAAATGATTAACCATTCGGTTGTCAAAATCTTCACCACCAAGATGGGTGTCACCTGCAGTGGCTTTGACTTCAAAGATCCCCTCTTCAATGGTCAAAAGAGACACATCAAATGTACCACCACCAAGATCAAAGATCAAGACATTCTTTTCACCAACACTAGAAGCCTTCTTGTCAAGCCCATATGCAATGGCTGCAGCGGTTGGCTCGTTGATGATACGCAAGACATTTAGGCCCGAGATGACACCCGAGTCTTTGGTGGCTTGGCGTTGAGAATCGTTAAAGTATGCGGGTACAGTGACAACTGCGTTTTTGACGGTTGTACCCAGGAAGGCTTCAGCGATTTCCTTCATTTTGATGAGGACCATTGATGAGATTTCCTCAGCTGCGAATGTCTTTTCTTCGCCTTTGTAGTTGACAGAAATCATTGGTTTCTCAGCTGGTCCTGAAACCACCTTAAATGGCCATAATTTGATGTCACTTTGAACAGAAGCGTCGCTAAATCTTCTACCGATAAGACGTTTTGCATCTGCATTTGTAAATAAGAAAGTTGTTAAGACAAACATAGTTGTATAGTCTAGTGTAAGAAAAATAAAAAATAATAATAAACATAATTTATCAGGGATGGCAAAACAATTCATGATTAAAACGACATGTTTAACATGACTATTAAAACCTAAACGTGATTCTTTAATTAAACACTAACACAATACATATATGTTTTATAAACAAGTTGTGTGACACTATACCATTAGCACAATTATAAATAACAAGTAAAATTACATAAGTGATACAGTATGACACTTTTAACAAGGCAAACATCAACATTTATAACGAAAACATAATAATGCTATAACTATTGACAAACTACGTTACCCGGTTAGAGAAAAGAATTTGAATATTATAAAACTAAATATAGAACTCCTTAGATGAGTTTGACCTATTAACTTAATAAAAATGTTTAGTTAAACATGTTATTTATGTCATAAACGGTTTAGGAAGTTAGATCATGTTAAAAGTGCGAACCGGTTTTAAGGAATATGCTAAAGAAATAGCTAGCCTTTGAATTAAAGAAAACTAATGGCTCGGTTTAATTTTACTTTGTATATGAACTTTATAAAGATTTTTAAATAGTTTTAAAGAATTAAGTTTTACGTGGTTTCCTTTGCTTTAATTGATTGCAAAATTATAAACAAAACTAAGGTGTTCAACAAATCATACAAACATTATGAATTAATCCAATAGAGTTGTTGTACAAATTTTTTAAATAGTGAATCTGAATTCAATGTAGATTAAAAAAATAAATTTAATTGAGATTCAAATTAAGTTCAAACGAGGGTTACAAATTCAAATTTGGAATCGAAAATTATAAATTCTAATTCATAACATATAAAAGGGATTGTACATAAAAGCTGAAACAGTGAAACTATGTTCTATACCAACATTCAGATCTCAACAAGCATTTGAAGACCTCAAACAGCTTGATTCACCTCTAAGATTCAAATTCATTAAAATATTACGTTAATTAGGGTTTTAAAGCTGTACAGATCTAAAATCACTCGTTAAATAAGTAACGTCAATTCCTAACTAGGCATCAGTAGCAAGGCCAAAAGCACATGATATGTACACAAGCATATGTATATACTAAAATACTAAATACACTAATAAACACACAAATCGTAACAAAAACTCACAAAAGCCATAAACAATCACAGATCCAATATAAAATCAACATCAGAGAACAGAAAACTCACCAAAAACGGTGTTGGTAGGGTTCATGGCGACCTGATTTTTGGCAGCATCACCGATCAACCTCTCGGAATCGGTAAAAGCGACGTACGACGGCGTCGTCCGGTTACCTTGATCATTGGCGATGATCTCAACACGATCGTGTTGCCATACACCGACACATGAATACGTGGTTCCTAGATCAATACCGATGGCTGGACCTTCACCTTTACCGGCCATTGTATGAACGAATGAGTGTGAAATTAGGGTTTGAGAATGTATAAAGAATTGAAAATTAAGAAGGAAGGGGTGGTGGTATATATGGGTTGGGAAGGAGATGTGTTGTTGGGTTCTAGAATGTTCTTCGACCGTTCAGATTGATTTTGAATATGATTGGACGGTTGGATTTCAATGAAGGAAATTTCTTTGCGATTGGTTAAGGAACCAAATTTTAGGGAGACTTTGATTTTTTCTACCCGCTTTCCTATTTTTCTTCATTTTTTAATTTTTTTAGTACTTATGTTAATAATATTTAGAGTTTTATTTAATTGTAGACCTAGAATTATTACCACTGCTAAAAAAAATTCTTTTTTTTTTGAAATATTACAAGTAATATTTTTCTAAAATGATTAATCGGTTAGAATGTTTAAATTTTTATTTAATTTTTAAATATGTTGTATTTATAATTTTTTAATATTTTTAACTAAACATGTATAAATTTATATTTAAAATTATATTTCATAAGATTAACGTGTCAATTGGTTTCTAGCATTTTATAGAACATTGGTATAGCATCCTTACTCTCTCTCTCTATCTATAGTCTATTGTGTATATATTTGCACTTGTACGTATATGTATATATAAGGACGGTTAACGTACAAAGAAAAGAAACCGTACGATGCTTAGGAAAAAACTAGAACGTGTCACTTGTTATCTAAGGAAGTGTATTATCATCATATAAAATTAACCTAGCGCATGAGACTATTCCCTTCGTCGTTCAATTCAAATCAAACTCCCTGCCATAACCGATCGACTTCTTCATCTAAACCTTCAATCGGAACCTTCAAACAATTGTTCAAGAACTGCCATAGCCGATTTCTTCATCTCTGGTGTGTTCAGAATCTTCAATCGGCCCAGGTATTCAATATTTCAATCTCTGCCTCATTCAATCATTTTGTTTTAGTATTGTTGCTTGGCTGCGTTAAATCAATACCTTGCTCCTTTTATGGGTTTTTGTAAATAGATAATGGTTTCAGACTTTCAGTAGCATACATTTTTAACGAAAGTTTTTTTTGAAAACAGATAATGGTTGATGATCACATAATACTTAGTCTTTTTATGGGTTTTTTGGTAAATAGACATACTTTTTTTTTGTAAACAAATCGTCAAAACCTATGATAAATGGTTGTTGTATGTTTAAATCGCTCAAGGTGCCTGTGAAACTATGCAGTTAACTTAGCCAAGTAATCTATAGAAAAAGGGTCCAACCCTCATATTGCACAGGGGATACCTTGGTTGAGCATGCTTCTATTCCCTCTAATGTTCTTAATTGATATCTGGAGCAGAGTGATATAGTGAGAATTTAATATATAACTCTATAAATTTAATAGTGGGAATTTGATGATCACATAATGCTTAGTCTTTTATGGGTTTTTGTAAACAGATAATGGTTGATGATCAAACTAGCCAAATGTTCTATCGGGTGTTAGAACAAAATATGATAAAGCATGGGATCATGTCACTTCTCATAAATATGAGAACAGTAAAATTGTATATATATGTAATTTTTGTGCTAAAATGGTACATGGGGTGGCATTACTAGAATGAAAAAACACCTTGCGGGCGTTAAAGGTGATGTAGAACCTTGTAAAAAGGTTCCGCCGGATGTACGTTTCACTATTTGAAAGAAAATGAAGTTGCTAAATCTAGAGGGAAGGCTATTGACATTTCATATGGAGATGAAGAAGTTGAGGAAATACATGAACAACCTCAAAAGTGAAAGAGGAAAGGTAAGTCTACTTTGCAAGGTTTCTTTACAAATACTATAAACGATCCTACCCAACCTAGTATAAAAAAAGCTATGCAAAGTAAAGAAAAGGTGCATAATGTTGACTTGGCTCTAGCTATGTGGTTCTATGATGCATGTATTCCAATTAATGCTTGTAATTCTCCGTATTTTCAACTTGCGATAGATAAAATCATATCTACAGGGTATGGTTACCAAGCACCAAACTTTCATGCTTTGCGGGTAAATTTGTCGAAAGATGTGAAAACATCAGTTTCATTATTAATAGATTCATACAGAAGTGATTGGATTGAAAATGGTTGCACAATTATGAGTGATGGGTGGAAGGATACTAAGCAGTGTTCTTTGATTAATTTCTTAGTTTATTGTGAGAGAGGGATTTCGTTTCTTAAATCTGTAGATGCATCTAATATTGAGTGTAATGCAGAGAATTTGTGTGATTTGTTTGCTGAAATTGTTGACATGGTTGGGGTTAGGAATGTAGTTCAACTAGTTACCGACAATGCTGCAAATTATAAAAAAGCGTGTAAATTGTTGTGTGAAAGATATCCATCAATTACCTGGACACCTTGTGCGGCTCATAGTCTTAATCTTGTGTTAAAGGATGTTTCAGAGTTGGATAATGTTGACAAATTGGTCAAACTTGCATCAAGGGTTACTGTTTTCATTTATAACCACAAGATGCCCTTAAACTGGTTAAGAAAAAGATAGGGTTGGACATAAATAATTTGTCCTGATGCTACCCGTTTTGGAACAACCTTCATTGCATTAAAAAGCCAAGTAGATCATAAAAACGACTTGCAAGCTCTTGTTATATCTAACTGATGTGTGCAAAGTAGTTCAATTAAAACTTAACAAGAATCAAAACTAACCTAGACACTAAGTATACTCTAGACTCCCTAAACTAAACTACTAACAGGCATGTGAACCTATCGAGAAATAGTACAGAAAAGCAAGTCCGGATATCGAACCCACAGACTCCTATAGAAAGTGCAAAATAAAACCAAGGACTTATCTACACAAAAGACTTGAATTAAAATGATTGTTTTAAAAGGGGGTTTTATAATTAACTAATTAAACTGAAACTAATAAGATTCTGAAAACAAATCAAAGCTCAAATGAGAAAGTTCAACTAGAATTTAATAATGATGAATAGACTACCTAGGGTTTACTTTATACATGTTTGAAATGTTTAGATTGATTATGGAACTTGTTATGGAACCGGGATCTTTGAATATTAACTCATTAACAGATTAGAGATTCTTTAACCCTTTTTAAAGATTTCAACTAAAATTCCTACAAGTATTTTAAGCACCGGTTTATGTTAATTACTCTCACAAGTTAACCAACCCATTAATGGGATGTCCTAAAAACCATCTTCCTCACGGAAATGATAGTTTCAATACATCAAATGTAAGGACAATAAGGAAATTCATCTTGGACTTAACATACAAGACTATGTTTTTTTAACCTAATCTTAGTCTTTTCGCAAAGACTTTAACTAGTTTTCATACATGCAAGACATGCTAACAAATCCTCACCTAACGGCTGTTGAATTTGGTTAAACATTTAAATCATTTGTGACCTAATTATTGCTCCTATGAATTACTACGTCTAGTAACGCATCCACAAATCATAAACACAAAGTAAATGACCTAACACATGCTCATTACACGAAAGACTTTCGCCAAAGCATATGAGGAAACAACAACTCAATCACAAACATCATAAACATTCATCCACATCCAAGAATTCAAACCAAATCGTTAAACCATTAAAAATCCAAACTTGTTCCACAATCAATCGTTATCAATATCAAACATGCATATTCATAAAACCCTAGGTGGTCTAGAATGTTTAGCCACGACTCATACTAGATAAACCGTAGCAATCAATGTTAAAACACATCTCAAACATCAGTAAAAGGAGAATAACAAAAAAGAAAGAAGAACCGATCACGTTACACCCTTCGGATCACTCGCTTAGGGCTTCCCGATGGTCAAACTCGACTCCAATCTTGTATCCTTGCTTCTAGTCGCCTCCCCAGTCATCTCTGATCGTCCAAAAATCGAATCTCTCCGCCTCCAGCCGTTTCAAAAACATAAAAGTCGAAATTCTGAAAAACTAACCCTGTCGCGCTACGCGACAGGTCTCCAAGAATCCCTTCGCGCTACGCGACAACCTTCACTACCCGACAAAATAGTCGGGTCAAACCCGAAATCATTAAAAAGGATAAAAACGTCATTTTCCACCTGTCGCGCTACGCGATAGGGTTTCATGTGATTGTCGCGTTACGCGACAATGTATTTTTCCAGTTTTTGACTTCTTTTATCTTCGGGTCCGTCTTCATCCAACCGAGAGCTCGTTTTCTTGATCTTTTGCACCGAATAAGCATGTTTATGACCTGCAAGCATTAAATAATAGAAATGTGAAGAACCAGCATCAATCGACTCTAAAAACGAATAAAACTGTACAGAAACTCAATAGAAACAAATGGAAAAACATATGTGTTTCACAACACATCACATCCCCACACTTATCTCTTTTTCGTCCCTGAAAAAGATCTATGCAAAAATCTGGGATCACAGTTGTATAAAATGGTTTCTACACAATTAAACTTATTAATTTAAAATTAAATGCCTTGGAAAAGATTGCAAGTATTGTTATCCTATTAAACTCATACTGATTTTCCCAGTCCCTTAGTCATGGTCCATTATGTTCATGTTCTACATTTCATTTCATTAGACCCACACTTAGGAAATTAAAACCAAATCAATCCTGGATTCTAGCTTTCAAGTCATCCTTACATATAAACAAACAAGAAATTTCTCAAATCAGATTTTTCATGATGGAAGCAGATGAAGGCGTGAGCATTTTTCTATTATTCATTTTTTTTATTGAACTTAGCTTAGTGGTGTTTCAACCAGGCTGCAACCCGGCGTGTGACACATAAGTTTCTCGTCCAACTTCTTTTCTTTTCTTTTTTCTTTTTACTCAGCTTATTTGGTGAAATGGAGGCGCCATAAGACTCGGATTTATTCTCATAAAAAGAGTACTTATGTGCCAATCAAAAAATCAGATTTTCAAAACTCTCATTTGTTATTATGCAAAAATTCCTCAATAACTAGAAAACAGTTTCATTAATTCCAAATCCCCAAGGTGTTTCCCATGAAATTCATGCATTTTAGTAAAATTATACCAATCTTACAGGACCAAAACAACCAGTTGAGCCTACCTACACATCCCATAATCAAAGCATAAAACCCAAACCAACAAGTTAACCATGAATAAAACCACAAAACCCAACTTTTCTATCATTTCCCATCATACTTTTTGCAACCAACTATAAACAAGGACTAAAAAGAACTAAGCTAGAGATGTAAAGCGAAAATTTTGACTCAAAAATTACTAATAAAGCAAAAATTACTAAACTAAAAACAAAATTAACTAAAATAAGTTAAATAAACTAAATTTCCCATCCCCACACTTAAACTATACATTGTCCCCAATGTAGAGAAAAAGGAAACCCAAAATAAAACTAAGAAAATAAAGAAAGTTAAAAAGGAAAATGACTTAGCTGGTTAAGAAGAAGACTGTCATGTGCCAGTCTTTCCACAAAAGCTCTTCACTCTACAAAAATGCTCCACAAGCCATAAACAACCATATAAAACAAGCACCATAAAGATCAAAATAAATAACCATGAGTTCCAAAAACAGTAATCAACCACAACCAAAATAAGTTTAAAATAAACTACCAAACCAGTACCAACCCAACCACACATGTCAAAAGATATAAATGTTCAAACAGCATACACAAATGCATCCAACCATCCAGCTCAAACCTCTCCACACCTACTCGTCATCATTTCCTCCATCATGCTCATCAGGGGCTCTGTAAAACTCTGGTATATTGATGTTGAGTGAAGTCATCAGATATCTCATAGCATCTTCCTGTCTCCTCTGATCATGGTCCCTCCAGTCTCGGTACTGATCATGGTACCCGTCCATCCTGTGACATAAAGATTCCAATGTAAGTGGATCAGGGATGGGCTCCCTGAGCGGGTACTGCCTCGGGGAGAAATCTCTCCTAAAAACAGGCCTCTGCCTGTGAGTTGGGACCGACCCCATTACTACATCTGCTGCAGGTGTTCCGTGTGGAGGCATCACCTGAGGCCCAACCATAAATCCAGCCCATCTCGGTGGGTCATCCCTGTCAACAATCCCAGCTCTCTGCAAATCCTTCAGGTCTATCGGTGTGGTCAATGGTCCTAGGATCATTAGGTCAGGACGATATCTGTCAAAAACTCCTAAATATTCCGCCATCCGGTATATATATGGACCCATATCCATTCTAGCTCGTCCACCCCCTCCCCTAGCCCTAGCTCAAGATGTGGCCAACACACATGCCACATTCGCCTCTCTTCCAGTCACCATACAATATAAGCAGAAAAGGTCAATCCAGTTAACCTTCTCCTCCCCTGAACTCCTACCCACAATAGTACATGCTAAAACCCTATGAATATATCTCAACAAAGGATCTCTGATGTTCGATTCAAGCATACTGGTGGAAAACGGGGCATCAAGCAATCGTGGCCTAGAACTCACTCAAATCCACCTCAGAAAGACAGAAATCTCTGTCCTTCTTGGTGGCTCCCCTCAAAGCCTGCACAAAATCTGGGGATAGAACCTCGCCCTCAGTGTAAAACCCACAAACAACAGCAAACTGTGGAATGGACATCTCATAAACCCGCCTCCCCAATGAAAAGGAAATAGCATCCAAAGACTCAAACTCCGAATCATCATACATAAAGGTTGAGTGAAACTCTATGGTCAATTCCTTATATTGGGGCCAATCACACGCCAACACCCGCCTCCACTTGGGTCCTAAAAGCCTTTCCAACCTATCTCTTTGGCCTAACTGGTCAACTAAATCCCAATTTATATTTCTATGGTGCAAGAGTTCTAAAGATACAAACCTATCAAGCCTATCACTCTCGAAAGTGCCCATTTCAAACATTAGGAGGGTGTGGTCTTTCAATCTTCTTGTTTTGATGACTGGTATCCGCACAGCTTCAAGATATCGAATCGTCCTTTCATCCCTTTGTGGTTGAACTGGGGAACTGGGTTCTCCCCGTGGCCTTGGAACAGGGCCTCTTCTTCTCTTTCCCCCTGCACCTGACGAGCTTGCTCCAGACATTCTGAAATAACATCAAAAACAAACACAAGCTGACAAGTTAGTAAAGAAACCAAAAATGTGTAACCGTATAGCATTTCATTCGCGGTTACACAACAATACCGTTTAATGTTCCAAGAACAAACCCGTAAACAAACCATCCCACAAACTGATTTTTCATCTTAAATAGACATTATCATGACAAATTTCATTGTTAAAACCAGTTTTTTTTAACCTGCCAAGACCGAAAGAACCATTTTCAAACCTTAAGTCTTTCTCCCAAACTACAATCTATGGTCATTTGATATCCAACAACAAATTCAACTATAACAAGGTAACTAGAAGCATTCAACAAGACTAACTATACTAACACTAAACTAAAATCAACACAAAACCTTCAATAACTAAAAATTTAAAACTAGGCTAAAAACTAAAATTGACAAAATTTATCAAAATGCAAGAAAAATTGTAAATGGTTCATCACATTACCTTAGAATCGACTTACACGACGAGAATAAGAAGAAAAATTGAAGCTTTGAAGCAAATCCCTCGTGTTCTTGCTTGGACCCGTCAATGGTGGATGAAGGTGTTGAAAGGGTGAAATGGGTTGGAAGAAATAGGTGAAATAGATGTTAGGGATGATGGTTGATGGTTTTTGGTGGTGAAATTGGTAGAAAATGGTGGTGGAAAGTGAATGGGAAGTGGTCGACGGTCTTGAGAAGATGAAATGGGGTTAAAATTCGAGATCTAGGGCTTGAAAAAGACAAAAACTGATCTGGGCTCGTGTCGTGTATCGCGACAGGTAACAAGAATGTTGTCGCGTAGCGCGACAACTTGTTGACCCGCGTCTTTGACCAGATCTGTAGTGTAGCGCGACAGGTTGGCTTGGAGGTGTCGTGTGACGCGACGGGGTCAAATTTCCAGAGAGTTTCTTTCATTTTCATGCCTTAGCCAAATTTTCACCTCCATTTTTCCTTCCTAAACACCTAAACTCAATTCTAAGGTAAAGAATACATACCTGGTGCCTCAAATCCATCATTCTTGCATCAAAATGATTAAACACCTGCAAAACTCAAGAAAACACACAAAAAACGGAAACAAAAAACGAGAAAAAATTACGAAAAACACACCAGAAATGCATTAAAAACTCTAAAACTTGACATTTACACACTATACACTATACACTATACACTTGGGTTTCATCCCAAAAACCCTTCAATATTGTCCTCATTCGGGTTTCTCTATGAGGATCTCTTCCCCCTCCTCATTCTCATCAATCGGTCCTCCGATGTAATGTTTCAATCGATGACCGTTCACCTTCCAAGTGTTCCCATCAGCTTCATTTTGCAACTCAACGGTTCCATATGGAAACACCTCTTCAACCACATATGGACCCGTCCACTTGGACTTCAACTTCCCTCCAAACAATTTCAATCGGGAATTGTAAAGCAAAACCCGATCTCCCTTTCTTAAATTCCTTCAAACCCTTCAACTTCCTATCATGCAATGATTTGGTTTTCTCTTTAATGCTCAATGAACGTGAATAAACCGCATCACGAAGGGCTTCTAACTCATGAATTTGAAAATACTTTTTCCTACCCGCCTTGGTAAGATCAAGGTTGACCGTCTTGAGGGCCCAAAGAGCTCTATGTTCTAATTCAACGGGAAGATGGCATGCTTTGCCATAGACGACCATGTATGGGGTGGTTCCTAAAGGTGTCTTGTAAGCCGTTCTAAACGCCCACAACGCATCGTCTAATTTGTCGGACCAATCTTTCCGACTCTTCCCTACGGTCTTCTCAAGTATCCTTTTCACGCCTCGGTTTGCATTCTCCACTTGACCGCTTGTTTGAGGATGGTAAGCGGTTGCTAAACGATGAGTGACACCGTAGCGTTGTAGTGCCTTTTCTAACATGGTGTTACAAAAGTGCGTGCCACGGTCACTTATTAAAGCTCTAGGAGTTCCAAACCTACTAAACAACTTCTTAAGGAACTTGAGAACTACTCGGGCATCATTTGTAGGTAAGGCTTGGGCCTCTACCCACTTTGAGACATAATCTATGGCCACGAGTATATACCTATTCCCTTTGGACAAAGGGAAAGGTCCAACAAAATCGATGCCCCAAACATCAAAAACCTCTAACACTTGAATCGGGTTTTGAGGCATCTCATCTTTAGAGGAGATATTCCCGGTGCGTTGGCAAGGATCACACTTCTTCACAAACTCAAGTGCATCCTTCACCACCGAAGGCCAATAAAATCCACAATCGAAGACCTTTTGGGCAGTGGAATGATGTCCATGATGTCCACCCGTCAAGCCTTCATGACAATGCCTTAGAATGTCTAGGCCCTCCTTTCTACTCACACACCTCCTAAGAATCCTATCACCTCCCACACGATAGAGATACGGGTCATCCCAAACATACTTACCCGCATCTCTAAAGAACTTCTTATTTTGTTGAGAAGTCATCCCTTCAATCACTACTCCATGAGCAAGGAAATTTGCCAAGTCGGTGAACCATGGCATTCCTTGCTTCTCCGCCTCAACAAAGTCGTTCATCTCGTGAGGGAACCTATCACCAATCTCCTCCTCACGAATCTCACTCCTCTCCGGGTCCTGCAACCGGGAGAGATGATCGGCCGCCATATTTTCAGCCCCTTTCTTATCTTTGATCTCAATGTCAAATTCCGACAACAAAAGAATCCACCTAATAAGACGAGGCTTTGCATCTTTCTTTGCAAAAAGAAACCTCAAAGCCGAGTGATCGGTGAAGACGGTGGTTTTTGAAAGCACAAGGTAAGACCGGAATTTGTCAAAAGCAAACACTACTGCAAGAAGCTCCTTCTCGGTGGTAGTGTAGTTCTCTTGAGCATCATTGAGAGTTTTACTAGCGTAGTATATCGGGTGAAAATGTTTCTCTCTTCTTTGCCCCAAGACCGCCCCGACGGCTTGGTCACTAGCATCACACATGAGTTCAAAGGGCAAACTCCAATCGGGGGAAACCAAAATAGGAGCACTCACAAGCCTCTCCTTCAAAAATTTGAATGCCTTCATGCATTCCTCATCAAAAACGAATGGGGTGTCTTTCTCTAGAAGATGGGTCATAGGCCTAGTGATTTTGGAGAAATCCTTAATGAATCGCCTATAAAAACCCGCATGGCCAAGAAAACTCCTAATGGCTTTAACACTTGAAGGCGGTGGGAGTTTACTTATAGTTTCTATCTTAGCTTGGTCTACCTCAATCCCCACTCTCGAAATCTTATGACCTAGAACTATCCCCTCGGTCACCATGAAGTGACACTTCTCCCAATTAAGCATCAACTTAGTCTCTACACACCTCTTCAACATCCTCTCAAGATTCACCAAGCACTGATCAAATGAGTCACCATAAACTGAGAAGTCATCCATAAACACTTCCATGGATGATTCAATCATGTCTTGAAAGATGGCTACCATGCACCTTTGAAATGTGGCAGGAGCATTGCATAACCCGAATGGCATGCGATGGTAAGCATAGGTGCCATAAGGGCACGTGAATGTGGTCTTTTCCTGATCCTCCGGTGCAATGGGGATCTGGAAATACCCAGAAAAACCATCTAAGAAGCAATAGAATTGTTGTCCCGCCAATCTCTCCAACATCTGGTCAATGAAAGGAAGGGGAAAGTGATCCTTCCTGGTGGCATCGTTAAGTTTCCTATGGTCGATGCAAACTCGCCACCCCGTGACCGTGCGAGAAGGAATGAGCTCATTTTTCTCATTCGTGATGACTGTCATCCCTCCCTTTTTAGGGACAACCTGAGTAGGGCTCACCCACGATGAATCCGAGATAGGATAGATCAAACCGGCATCCATCAACTTCAACACCTCTTTCTTCACAACCTCTTGCATATTAGGATTTAACCGCCTCTGAGGTTGGACTACCGGCTTATACTCATCCTCCATGAGTATCCTATGTGTGCAATAAGCAGGACTAATGCCTTGGATATCAGAGAGTCTCCAAGCAATAGCCCCCTTATACAACCTCAGCACATCTAGCAATCTCTTCTTCTCCTCCTCACTTAACCTAGATGAAATGACAACAGGTAAAGTGGAATCCTCTCCTAGAAATGCATACTCTAAGTGTGAGGGTAAAACCTTAAGCTCTAGGGTGGGTGGTGACTCAACAGAGGGCTTCTTACTCTCCTCCCTCAACTCATCTATCTCTAACACCTCAGAAATGACACCAACACCCTCATCATCAATCTCACACTCCTCCTCACTCCTCTCAACTACCAAATCAGCACCGCACACGTACTCAAGACACCTATCTACGTGTGACATGAAAGAATTTATGAAGTACACAGAATGACATGGGTCACTAAAGTCATCATGATCACCGGGATGCCTCATAGACTTCACAACCTCAAATGTGACAGTCTCATCACCCACTCTAAGAGTGAGCTTCCCATCAAACACATCAATGACAGCCTTAGCGGTCCTCAAGAAAGGACGGCCTAGAATGATAGGCACACTCTCATCGGCCTCCATATCAAGAATCACAAAGTCCACGGGGAATACAAATTTGTCCACCTTCACCAATAAGTTCTCAACAATACCCCATGGACACTTGACCGTTCGGTCAGCAAGGGACAATGTCATGCGCGTAGGCATAAGTTCACCAAGTGCTAGCTTTTCATATAATGAATAGGGCATCAAATTGATGCTAGCACCTGAATCTGCCAACGCGTGCCTCTGAGTGTCACTACCAAACAAACATGGGATCGTAAAGATCCCAGGATCTGTCAATTTCTCCGGTAGCTTGTTTAGAATCACCGCAGAACATCCCCCACTCAATGGAACATTAGAAAGTTCCCCTAACCTCTCCTTTCTCTTCAACAAATCCTTAAGAAATTTGGCATACTTGGGCATATGCTGAAGAGCCTCGATAAAAGGAAGATTGATCTTCAACTGTTTGAACATGTCAAGAAAATGACCATACTCCTTAGCATGCTTTTGGTGAGCTAAGCGAGCAGGGTAAGGAAGTCGTGAATGATCAATCTTAGGACTCGGTCTAACCTCAACCGGTTTCTTCTCAACCGGGACCACTACGGAGACTCACTGGTCGGTACTGTACTTGCTGGGCCTGGCCTCATGTGTACCCCCCAGGAGTCTCCATCTCAATCTCCTCATCCACCGGTTCCTCATCATCTACCTCAACCGGTGGTTCTACACTCACACCCCCTCGACCACTCCTAGTAGTCACTGCTTTCACATGAGCATTTGGATTAGGCTGAGTGCTGCCCGAAAATTGGCCTTGGGACCTCTCATCCAAACGCTTAGCAATATCACCAACAGATCTTTGAAGATCAAGAAAAGCAGATTGTTGGTTTTTCAAAAGAATGCCATGCTCAGCAAGGGTTTTCTGAGTATTAGCATCCTTAGCAACCAACTGGGTCAATAACTCCTCAATCTTACTCATGCTACCCCCAGAACTACCACCACCACTACTGCTACCCGCCCCCGGTGTATGACTCGGATGACTAACCGAAGAATGACCCTGCCCCTGGTTGTGAGAAGACCCAGATTGGAAACCAGGGGGATGACCAGAAGAGCGCCAATTAAAATTTGGGTGGTTCCTCCAATTTTGATTGTAGGAATTATTGAAAGGGTTCGTGTTACCCCTACCTTGACCTCCAAGATAGTCAACTTGCTCCTGGTTGACCACCAAACACTCAGATGTGGCATGGCCACCCCTACAAATCTCACACCTATCCACCTTCATCTTCAACTCCTTCACGTCCCTCGACAAAGCCTCGAGAGCAGCTGCCACACTAGTATCCACATTAACGTGGTGAACTCCTCTAGTGGAAGAGGAAGAACTAGAAATAGGATTTGAATTCCTATTAGCAGACCTCTACTCATACTCAGCCTAAGCAAAGCTCTCAAACATATCAGTACACTCAGCAACATCTCTCTTTCCCATAAGATGACCACCCGCAGAATTGTCAAAACGAGCCCGGGTCTCATAAGTTAGACCATTGTAGAATTTCTCTACAAGGGCCCAATTAGAGAGACCATGCTGGGAGCATCTGCTAAGCAAATTCTGGAATCTCTCCCAAGCAAGATAATATGGCTCATCGGGTGCCATATGAAAAGAGTGGATCTCATCACGAAGGCGAGCTGCCTTGGCAGGTGGAAAGTATTTCTTAAGGAACGCATCCCTAAGACTGCCCCAAGTAGTGAAAGATCCGGGTGCATGCGAATCAAGCCAAGTGGCTGCCCGACCCGCAAGAGAAAAAGGAAATAGCTGCAAGAAAATGGCATCTTCAGTGGCACCTTGAAGATTGAAGGTACCACAGATGCGAGTGAGGCGAGCTATATGGGCTGGTGCATCCTCATCATCCCGGCCATTAAACTGAGTGTTGTTAATGGCCGTCATGATGTACGAAGGAATCTGCCACGAATTTTCATTCGTGATATTTGGCACAGTGATGGGATTATTAAGTCCCGTGAATCCAGCAGTGGCCTGCTGGTGAACCGTGCGACGCTCAGCCATAGGTGGAATATAGTGCAAACGTGGACTAGAATGGGTGGAAGAACTAGAAGAAGATGGTGGTGTGTGCTCAGAAAAATCTGCAGAAACTGGAGTAGAAGCACTTACCTCGCTCGTAGAACCCTCAGAGAAGTCCCACGAATCGCTCCTTAAAGGCAAAGAAAGCTCAGGTGGCGGTCCGTGTGAACGTAGGTGTGGCATACACTACCAAACCTGCAAACAATTAAAAATAAATTAAAAGAAATAAAATAAAATAAAGTAAAACTAAAACTAAAACAAATATGCACAAATAAGACTCAAGACTAGACTGCACAATCGACTAAGAAGTCCTCGGCAACGGCGCCAAAAACTTGATGTGTGCAAAGTAGTTCGATTAAAACTTAACAAGAATCAAAACTAACCTAGACACTAAGTAATACTCTAGACTCCCTAAACTAAACTACTAACAGGCAAGTGAACCTATCGAGAAATAGTACAGAAAAGCAAGTCCGGATATCGAACCCACAGACTCCTATAGAAAGTGCAAAATAAAATCAAGGACTTATCTACACAAAAGACTTGAATTAAAATGATTGTTTTAAAAGGGGGGTTTTATCATTAACTAATTAAACCGAAACTAATAAGATTCTGAAAACAAATCAAAGCTCAAATGAGAAAGTTTAACTAGAATTTAATAATGATGAAAAGACTACCTAGGGTTTACTTTATACATGTTTGAAATGTTTAGATTGATTATGGAACTTGTTATGGAACCGGGATCTTTGAATATTAACTCATTAACAAATTGGAGATTATTTAACCCTTTTTAAAGATTTCAACTAAAATGCCTACAAGTATTTTAAGCACCGGTTTATGTTAATTACTCTCACAAGTTAACCAACCCATTAATGGTATGTCCTAAAAACCATCTTCCTCACGGAAATGATAGTTTCAATACATCAAATGTAAGGACAATAAGGAAATTCATCTTAGACTTAACATACAAGACTATGTTTTTTAGCCTAATCTTAGTCTTTTCACAAAGACTTTAACTAGTTTTCAAACATGCAAGACATGCTAACAAATCCTCACCTCACGGCTGTTGAATTTGGTTAAACATTTAAATCATTTGTGACCTAATTATTGCTCCTATGAATTACTACGTCTAGTAACGCATCCACAAATCGTAAACACAAAGTAAATGACCTAACACATGCTCATTACACGAAAGGCATTCGCCAAAGCATATGAGGAAACAACAACTCAATCACAAACATCATAAACATTCATCCACATCCAAGAATTCAAACCAAATCGTTAAACCATTAAAAATCCAAACTTGTTCCACAATCAATCGTTATCAATATCAAACATGCATATTCATAAAACCCTAGGTGGTCTAGAATGTTTAGCCACGACTCATACTAGATAAACAGTAGCAATCAATGTTAAAACACATCTCAAACATCAGTAAAAGGAGAATAACAAAAAAGAAAGAAGAACCGATCACGTTACACCCTTCGGATCACTCGCTTAGGGCTTCCCGATGGTCAAACTCGACTCCAATCTTGTATCCTTGCTTCTAGTCGCCTCCCCAGTCGTCTCTGATCGTCCAAAAATCGAATCTCTCCGCCTCCAGCCGTTTCAAAAACATAAAAGTCGAAATTCAGAAAAACTAACCCTGTCGCACTACGCGACAGGTCTCCAAGAATCCCTTCGCGCTACGCGACAACCTTCACTACCCGACAAAATAGTCGGGTCAAACCCGAAATCATTAAAAAGGGTAAAAACGTCATTTTCCACCTGTCGCGCTACGCGACAGGGTTTCATGTGATTGTCGCGTTACGCGACAATGTGTTTTTCCAGTTTTTGACTTCTTTTATCTTCGGGTCCGTCTTCATCCAACCGAGAGCTCGTTTTCTTGATCTTTTGCACTGAATAAGCATGTTTATGACCTGCAAGCATTAAATAATAGAAATGTGAAGAACCAGCATCAATCGACTCTAAAAACGAATAAAACTGTACAGAAACTCAATAGAAACAAATGGAAAAACAGATGTGTTTCACAACACATCACTAACGAATTTAAAATGATGTTAAAACTAGGAAATGTGCTTGAATGTAGAGAAATTGTTTGATTACTGTAACAATGATTGCTCCTTTGTTGAGAGTTTTGCATTTGTGTGATATGGATGAAAAACCGTCTTTGCCATATGTTTTTGAGGGGATGAATCGTGCGAAGAAAGGAATTGAGGAAATATTTAAGGAAAAACAAGAATTATATAAGTCATATACGGATATAATCGATGCTCGATGGAAACAATTATTGCAATCTAGCATTCATTGTGCAACTTATTGGTTGAATCCAGCTTTTCAGTATGATAAAGCAAATCTTTGTAAAGCTCCAGAGGTTTTTAATTGTGTTCTTAATATGGCGGAGAAGATGTTTTTGGATGACGATGTTACAGACGTCACAACGGCTTTAGGCATCTTTTGTGATGGTAAAGAATGTTTTGCTAGGAAAAGTGTTGTTGCTTCTCGTAATGTTCACCAACCAGGTAAGATATATTTTTCCATGTCATTTTTATTAACTATAAATATTGGTTTGTTATTTCTTATTATTATGAACCATTTTATTTTGTAGCTGACTGGTGGAGATTATTCGTTGGAGATTATCCGTTGATGCAGAAGCTTGCAGTTCGAATATTAAGTCAAACCGCATCTTCCTCTAGTTGTGAACGAAACTGGAGTGTCTTTGAAAGGATTCACACTAAAAAAAGAAATAGGTTGGAACATGAAAGACTAAATGACCTTGTGTTGTTCATTACAACTTGCGTTTACAAAATATGTACAATATCTTTTAGTTATTTCAAATTCTTATATTAGATCGTAATTTAGTTTTTAAGTGTTAACATATGGGTTATTGTTTTGCAAGACTCAAACATGCTAAAGAGATCCTATGATCTGGTTGATTATGAAAGTATTAATCATACAAAATTTTAGGTGGTTGAAGAGCAGCCGGAAGGAAAACTTCATAATGATGATATAGATAACATGTTTGGCGAGGAAAAGCATGAGCCACTTCCTCAAACACAAGGTAACTTCTTATGTAATTGTAATATATTATGATTTATGACTAATGAATTTAGTAAATGCCTAAAACTTCTTATTTAAATTTGTAGGAAACGAAAGTAATTATTCTCTTGTTGATGAAGACGGCGATGATAGTGAATTTCGGCTTTTAAGTGATCGTGAACTTGATGCGTTTAACACGCCAATGTCATAATTCTATTATACACCTTTATTTAAATAAAATTATTAAGATTTTGAGTACTTTTTAGATTGTTTTGGATGAATTTGAGTAGTTTTGAGTTTTTGGATGAATTTGGATACTTTTTGGATAGATTTGAGTAGTTTTTGAATTGTTTTTGGATGAATTAGGATACATTTTGGAAACTTATTTGAATATAATTTGTATTTCTATGGAATTCTATGTTTAACTAGTGTGTCCGGTTAAACCGTCCGGTACAACCCGGTTCAACCGGTTGAATCAATTCTGAATCAAATCCGGTACACCTAAAATATCGGTTTTCAAAACATTGGCATGGAAGCATGTTGGCTTGAGCAAGGATGTCATCAGCATAAGAATCCTAAGATATAAAAAAGCCACTGTTTTTCCTTGGTACTTTATTCTACCGAAACGATGAGGATTGCCAAGATCATCGTAGCAAACATTAAGATGTGTACGACTTAATCAATTAATTACGTTTAAATTTAATCTAAAATGTATTTTATAAGATTAACCTATTAATTAATTTAGGATTTAATCAACCTGTTTTTAATCTGTTTAGAAATGGTCAATCAGTTTGCTACTTAATACATTTACAACTTGATTATAACTAATAATATACAACCTGATTATTGTTTGGCTGTGTTATACTTGATGTTTCTCGTTAGACACTTTTAAAGTGTCACTTTTAAAGTGTCTAAGTTATTGATATATTTGACTATAGCTCTTCAGTTTTCGAATCAGATTAAAAATTCGACATTTTTTCAATTTTGATTCAAGACCACTAATTCGAAATTCAATTCGATTCAGAGTCCGATATCAAATTTCGAATCGAATTATGTATTTTTGATTTATAATTCGATTCAAAACTCGAATTACACACACACAGACACACACACAAAAACATACAGAGAGGTAAGATCATATACAAATAAAAAGTTTTGTAAAAATGGTATGAACCATCGATGTCTTGGATGCAAGACAAATGCAATTTAACGCTTTGAATTTATGTTAGACTCTTGTTGATATTCCAATTAGATTTTAAGTATGCAAATGGCGTTTTCGGTCAAGATTCATATATTTACATCAAAAAGAAAAACCCCAATACAATCAAACCTGATAGCATTTATTTTACAAGTCTTGTATTTGTTAATACTGGATTCAAAAAGTATATATATTAATTTATACGTTCACGAATCTTTTGATGTTTTTGTTAGCTCACAAAATGCTATATGTTGTTAATCGGACTTTACAATTTACATGTAATATTCGCATGTTTGTGTGTGTTAAAATAAAAATCTATAAATTTGACATGCCAAGTCATTTTTTTAAAATGTCAAAATAAAGAATTATATAAAAATAGAATTTTATAAAGTCATTTACAAAATGGCAAGTTTGTAAGCCAATGAAGTATTGATTACTTTAAGTTTCACTAAGTTATTAAAGAATAATATAAGAAGAAAATTTATTTTATTAAAACTCAATTATTAATAACCGGGCTCGGGTAGCAATTGGTTTGTGTCTTGGTTAATAAAGTTAAGCACTAGATAAAGATAAATCCGGTTTCAGTTAGATTTGGGTTTTTGAATGATTTGGTTCCGGTTTTGGTTGGATAGAGTTGGATCCCGTTCCGGTAATTCCGATTTGGTACTGGTTTTGTTTACGATTTTCTGACAAACTGAATTCGCCTATATCTGATGATTTTGGTAGGATCTTTTCCTATTACGAGTAGGGTCTGGTCCCAAAACCGTTTATTTGTCCATCCCTATGCGTAGGTAACTATGGACCTTGTCTGAATCATGGCCCAATTTTAAATTAATTTGGCTTAAAAATACAATTGACACATCTTCTGAGTTATACGTAAATAACGTATTTTTAGTCCTTAATAGATATAAAGAAGATATATCATACATATTTTAAATTCATTATTTATAACATGGAATATAAACTATAGTATTTTATACTAAGTATTTAATATTGAAAATAATAAAGAGATGTACTTGAAACGCTTGAACTCTTTAATACTTTTCATTTGGTGAGGGAAATATTTCGAAAAGAAAATGAATAACGAAGTGTGTGACATGTTTTTGTTAAAGCTATAGGTTGTTGAGTTGTTCACTCGTTCGTTTAAAAAGAACCGGATGATATTTTGGGCCAATTTTGTGTTTCTTAACACGTTTAATTTCTATTGGGCCTTTTATTGAGCCTACTATAATCAGTGGCCCATTTGAAGTCCAAAGATAATAAATTAATAATACATTAACAACCTGCAAGGCTGCAATCATAGTGAATGCCACTGAAGTCACTGATCGGATTTAACTTGTAATATAAAAAGTGATTATCTAATAAATGAACGAAGACATAAAGTTTTGGTTTGTTTATTTAATAAATGAACGAAAACGTATATAAAATTTGTGTTTGTTTAATTATGTTCATGAACTGTTCGGTTATGTTCGTTTATTTGTGTTCGTTAATACTCGCTTAACTATCTAATTTATGGCCGTTTAAAAAAACTATCTAATTTATGGATGATATGGATTTACATCTAAGAGATTTGTCATCTGCGTTTGTTTTTGCTTGTTAAATATTGTTAGTTTATGCGTTTTCAATTGTGTTCGTTTATGCTTGTTCAATTATGTTTGTTTGTTTATTAGGTTTGTTTGTAATCATTTATGTTCTTGAACAGTTCGTTTAATTTACCAACGAATGAACACAAACAAACACGAACACATTCATTTTCTTAATAAACGAACACGAACACGAACACATAATTCATGTTCGTTAATGTATTCATGTTCATGTTCCTGTTCGGTTAAATTTAAATGAACTAACACGAGCATGAATGTGTTAGTGTTCGTTCGGTTCATTTACAGGCCTAGTTACAAATCCACAAATATTTCATTTTGCTCTTTCTTCTTTGGAATTTTGACTGATTTAGTCCTTCACAAATGTTATTTCGTTTTAGCTTCTTATGACAAACACATCCCTGAATTCTAATCCTAAATACACTTATTGTCCACTTTCTAAACATTAACCGACAATTTACAATGTCTATTTGTTTTGAAGGAATTGCATATATGATATATCTCTCATGTAAATTTATAAAATTGTATATTTTATTAAAACATACGTTTTTAATGTATAATATACATAATTTTTTATACCTATGAGAAAATATATAATTTCACGAGTGAAGAGAAATATATACAATTCCATGTTGTTTTAGTTGTTGAACCTTCTTAAGATAAGCATTGGCTATTTGTAATGCTTTATGAATGTGGTTTTTGAAATGTCATAAAAAGCATGTCGGAAGATCAAAACAAATAAGAGGCTTACTTACACTACAAGTAAAAAGCTTTTTATTGACGATTTAGAGACACATTCAGTACCACATGCCTCTTGTGTTGCAACAATCACAGTCGGCTCTTAGAGCATACAGGAGGCGCGATTGTATCCTGAATAAGAAATAAGTTTGTCCAATCTGAATACAACAACAACAGCAACCTTACCAAGTATATTCCCACTTTTCAGTAGGGTCTGAGGGGGGAATGATAGATACAAACCTTACCCCTATCCCAACTGGGGATAGAGAGTCTGCCCCGAAAGAGTCCCCTGCTCAAAGTTATCGTTTGAAGTTGATCATCCCAAGGATTAATGCTTTTTCCACAAAATAATTGAAATAACGTTAAAATTAGTGCACTTTTACGTTTGCCCCTTAAGGGCCCACACATATATACATTATATGCATGCACCACAAATTGAGCGTTTTTTGAATGTATACGAATAAACTAAGTAAGCATAATTTTTTGATCCAGTTAGGTTTATACATTACTGCACTATATACTAGATTAACAATTATCTTATCTTTTTTATTATTTATTAACGAGATTTTATTTTTGTATGTGTTGCCGTCATGATCCAAACATTAAAACATTTGTACAATAAAATACGTCATAGTGAGTGTCATTTTAATGTAAAATTTAAGACATCATAAAACCTGATATCAAACTCATGTTAAAACAACAAATACATTTAAAATATTCAAAAATGTTTAAAAACCATGTCAACAAACAACAGTAGCATCAAGATTCTAGTTAACAAAATGCAAATGAAAAAACATTAGGACGACTTTTAGTGTGTCATAAGAACATAAAGTGTGGCATGTTATAAAAATTAGTGTTACTCTAGCTATTGTAAACTCAAGACGTACTCTTTTATAATAGGTGTAGTCCATCATTAGAGTAACCCCTTGAAAACATTCTCTGTTGTAAAAGCGAGCGTCAAAATAGAATACAAACGGAAATACAACAATAAATATAAAATTAAAAAAAAAAGTAAAAACTAAAATTGAAAAATTAACAAAAACAGTTTTAAGGAATTTTTGTACCCAAAATTATAATATTTAAATTTTTTTGCAGTCAAAATTAAAATATATATATATATATATATATATATATATATATATATATATACTAGTTTACTATCCAAAATTTTATACCAAAAATGAAAAACCCAAAACTTTATTATTAAGTTTGTATTCAAAAATTAGCATAACAAAGCTTTAGTAGTAAAATAAAGATAATACAGGTTTACTATCCATATTTTTTATCAAAAAACAAAACTTTTTCAAAACTTGTGTGACCAAAACAATAAAAACAAAATAATTTACTATTTTAGTGATAAAATATTTGAACTTTTTTTTAAAATAAAAAAAAATAAAGGTTTATCATTTAAACTTTTATACTAAAACCAAAGAAACAAAAATCTATTATCCTTTTAGCCTTTTATATATATATATATATATATATATATATATATATATATATATATATATATATATATATATATATAAATTGTAATCTTTCTTATTTATAAGGCATAATGATGTATTTTGAAGAATTTAATGAACTTGGATAGTTTTAAATATATATAAATATCATAGACGTATTAAAAGTCATCTATAAGAATTATGTATTTATGTGGTAACAAATTATATATAACATATTCAACGGAAAAAAAAACGGAAAATAAGTGCACATTGCATGCATCTTGAATAGTTGCGTGTAAGAAATGATTAGAATTTCCATTTTGTTTTTACTTTCTATGTATTGTAAGAAAAATCAAATGTATGACTAATAAAACTAGAGGTGTTCAAAAAAATCTGTATCCAAAACCGAATTCGAAATATCTGAAAATTCAAACCCGAAATATCCGAAAAAATCGGATATCTGAAAATTTGGATTAAGATGCGGATAACTTTCGGATATTTCGTATAATTTTTCGGATATCCTGATATTTTCGTATATTTCGGATAGTTTTCGGGTATTCGGATATCAGTAATATATTTTTTTAAAATTATTTTTTTTTCTTTTGATTTCGGGTATCCGGATTCGGATATTTAAAACCACTATCTGAAATTTTCAGATATCAAAAAATGAACACCTCTAAATAAATAAAATGCATGGTTTAGAAGATTTTAAAATTCATTGGTCAATCGACTTAACGTGGTCAATTTATGTAATGAGTCCATCAAAAACGACAATGCATGTGTAATGGACCACGAAAAGAAAAATGTTAATATTTTGGTGCTTTTTTATTGTCTTTTAGCACAAAAATTAGCATTGTTGATGTCATGATGGTTTGGATTGCATTGCATGTATGCAATTATGCACTATGGACTATGGAGAATGATAATGTATTAATAATTAATTGAAAATGGTCTACCCCATTTTCTGCTTGTAGCTTTTGAGTGGCCCTTGGGTTCTGTTTGATTATGATGGTTTAATACTTTTATATTTTGAGCATCTTATTTACACACACTCATTCACCACCACCTATATATATGTTCATACCTCATATTTAAAAAATTTATACAAATGTTAAAAGAAAATGAATAAAGAGAACACAATTGTCAATGTCACACCCCGACTTTCAGAGGAAGTTTTAGGAGCGTCTTAGTGTTAACTGTAAATAACACAAGCATAAATTAAGAGAACAATATAACTAGAAACATGGTTATTTAATAACAGTCAATGATAATTGTAAAAAGATTACATGTTCAACATTAAATTTACAAACATAGTTTCAACATATCAATAACCGATCCCATTAAAATATCCCAAATTAGTTCGCTATGTAGAACCAACCTCATTTCCCTGTCGGCGTGTTATTTACCTGAGAAACATATCAAATATAAAAGCAGTGTCAATCAAACAGGTTAATGAGTTCATAGCTTTTAGAATAAATCAATTTTTTTTACCTGAAGAGTTTCACCGACGTTGCAAATTAAGATAGTAAATCATCAAAAGCCACTCTAGCAACTAGCTAGTTAGTTTTTCTACTCAACAAAGTGTGTGTGTGATCCACATTAAACATTTGTATATTCAAACCCCAAATTTTTATTTAACTTTAATGTGTATCACATATTTATTTTCAAGATTTCAAATGAACAACACGGATCAAGTTTAAGGGTTTTCACTTTAAAATCGAATTTGCACATGATATAATCACTTAAAAAGCTAGTTTTAATATGGTGGTGAGTGGTGACAAGTGTCACAGTCTAATATAATCTAATAAATCTAATTTTTTTATATAAAGTTTAGCCCTAATTTTTTAAAACATTCATAACTTTTTATATTTTATTATTTTTTTAAAAAAATTGCACCATTGTACTCGTCTTATTTTTCTTTTTAATTCCGTTATAGTCTCGACTATTTTATTTTATTTTTTTGGTGTCATGTATTTACATTATTGTAACGAGCTTAAATATAGCAAATTAATTTTAATTGTTTTTCTAATAATAGTAAATTACAATGATGTAATTTACGGTGATATAACAAAGTATTTACAAAAATATAACTTATTATGTATATTGATGTATTTTCTCTTCAATTATGTTTTAATCTGCACTACTTTTAATTTTTTTTCAAGTATCTCGCTTTATATCGATGTAATGAACATAAACATAACACATATTTTTTTTCTAATATCGATAAATTAAAGGTACTGTAATACAAAACGAAGTAATATACAATGATATAATTTATGATGATGTAGCACATTATTTACAGTGATGTAATTTTTTTTTTAATTTCATTATAATCTCGACTTGTTTTTTTCCCATATGTCATTAATTTACATCGATGTAACGAGCATAAAAATAACACGTTATAATAACTCATTATTTTGATTTTTTTAATAATGACAATTACAGTGACGTAATATACAATGATGTAACTTATAGTAATGTAATTTTACCATTGTTAAAAAAATTTAAAATTAATTTGTTATATTTAGGCTTGTTACAATTAGAGCGAGCAAAAAAGCTGAAAAATTCAAACCGGAACCGAAATAACCGAAAAAACCAAATCGAAAGTAAATTAACCGAAAAACGAACCGGAACCGAATTAACCAAAAAAACCGAAACCGAATTGAACCGAACCGAACCGCTGACACCTACAATTACAATGATGTAAATACGGAGCATCTTAAAAAAAACTAGTCGAGACTATAACGGATTTAAAGAGAAAAAAATGAGACGATTATAATGAAGGGTGAACATAATATAACCATAACCGAAAACTAACCGATAACTGCCCGAAACCATAACCGAAACCGACTTTAACCGACGGTTGTGGTTAAGCGAAGCTATTAACCGAAACATTCGGTTATGGTTATGGTTAAGGCTACTCATTAACCGACTTTGACCGAACCGAATAATTTATTTGTTTTTTTTTAATATTTATATGTTTCTATTTTTTTAAAAAAGTTATAGTGCAAGTCAAGTATAAAAGGTGAAACTTCACGTTTTAATATATGAAAATATTATGAATCATATGTAAGACTAAATATATTAGAAAATGAATCCGAGTACACGTGTTTTTACTTTTTTTCACACATTCTCAGTCACTACAAGGTTTTACGAGCTTCACTAAGATTTTCATCATTAATATATCTATATTAATATATACTTCACGAGTATATTTACAAGTTTTTCTTAGTTTTTCAACAATTCCATTATTAGCCCAATTTAACCGAAACCAAACCGTAACCGGTGGTTAACCGTTTAGTGGTTAACCGATCAATTGGTTACAGTTACGGTTAAGAATTTAGAATTAACCGAAGTAGCGGTTTTGCTTATAAAAATGACCATAACCGCACCGAACCGAACCATGCACACCCCTAATTATAATTGTGCATTTTTTTTAAAAAAAATAATATAATATAAAAAAGTTATTAATGTATAAAAAAAGAGAGGGTAAACTTTACATAAAAAATTAGATTAATTAAAATATATTATATAGTGACATTTGTCACCATCATATTAAATCTAGCTTTTTGATTAGTTACAAAATATACAAAATACCCTCTCATATTAAAGAATAAAAAACGATTGTGGGCCATTAGATATATAATTTAATGGTTGAGATCAAAGTTGTATTAAAAAAGTTAGTGAAAGGGTATTTTAGTCATATACACTTTTGTTGACTTTTTATCATGTTCTCCCCATTTTTTTAAACGGTCATAACTTTTACATACAATATTATTTTTTTAAAAAAATTACACCAAAAAAACAAGCATTTTTTATTTTTAAAACGAGTATAGTATTGTTATATAAAAAAAATTCAAAAAAAAAACGTTTTCCTCTACCTTTTATATTTGTAATGCGTTATTGTGCCTAATTGTCTATTATTATGTCCTTTTGTTTGTAAGTGTTTTCTTTTTGTCGTCGTAGTGTCTAACTATTTTTTTTATAAATTCATGAGCTTTAAAAATAATATTGGTGAAACAACAAAATCACGTAATTTTTATATGTAAATCATGATGATAAAACAAAACAAATTCATTTAATACAACAATGTGTATATTACACAATGACATAAACGTAAAACACAATGAGGCGTAGATTACACAATGACCTTAACATAAAACAAAATAATGACTATTACACAATGAACTGAACGTAAGACACAATGATGATATATTAAACAATCATATGAAGATAAAAAACAATGATGAATATATTAAACAATGACTTGATTACCTGAACATAACACACAATGGGTATATTACACAATGACCTGAACGTAAAACACAATGACGCGTACATTACACAATTACCTTAACGTAAAACAAAATAATGACTATTACACAATGACCTGAACGTAAGACACAATGATGCTATATTACACAATCATCTGAAGATAAAAAAACAATGATGAATATAGTACACAATGACCTGAACATAACACACAATGATGATTATATTACACAATGTTCTGACGATAAAACATAATGATAAATATATTACACAATGATATAAACATATATACAATGACGAAAATGTATTTTCAAAAAATAAAAACAATTTATGTTTTTTAAAATTATAAATTTTATAAATATAATGGTAAAATAAAACAATTATGTACTTTTAATACATAAAACATAAAAAATAAATAAGAACAATTTATTTAATGCATAAAAACAATAACAAAATAACACAATATGATATAAAAAATAAAACAAAATAAAAAAATATTAAACACAATAACATGAAGCATTAAACACAATAACTTAAGCATTAAACACAATGACCAAAATATCATTTTTATAAAATTAGAGTAATGCCAATTGTCAAATCCACAATGTAACATCACTGTATTTCGGGTTGTCCGTACACATGTACGATTGTACGGTCACGACCTGATATGATAATATTTAATGACAATGAATTATTGGATGATATTATTATTATTTGGTATACCTATGAGAAAGTATTACTTTACGCGTAAACCATGGGAAGTTTAGCTGTAACCCAACTAAACAGAACCAGAGAGTTTATCGCAATTACATTTCTGATGATTATGGATTCTGGTATGGAATGGAATGGGATTAGGAGTTGGTTATGGTTTGGTTACTAAACATGGTCATGGTTTATCGAAATAGCGGTGGGACGGTGTTGGGGAGGTTGCGATCTATCCCTGCATATGCCCTATACATATGCATATTTCGGTCTATCATGGATGTGTCAGTGATATGGTTTAGTGGGATTTGGATTGGGATTATAATATTAAAGTTAATAAAATAATGAAAGTAAAATTGGAAACAATTACGCGATGGTGAGGTTACGAACATAATTTAAACGCGAATGTTATTTCAGAATTATTAACTTAATAATGTATTCGCGTGGGTGACGATTCACACGAATATAAGTATTATGAATAATATTCTGAAACGATATTCCATAAACCGTAAATCAAATCGAAATACGATACGAGCGTCGGATTCGGAAAGGTGACGATCTTTACGAATACGTGCATGAGTAACGCGTTTCGATGAGATAACTAAATAATATTTAACGATATTAAAATAAGAAAATGGATTTAATAACGTTTATTAGGAATCACAACTTAAAACAAACATCGAATAAATTACTTATTTGATAAATGATTCAACGTAAACGAATTCAGTTATACAAATCGATCTTAATTAAAATCCTTTTATTAAAACGAAACATATTTAATTGAAATGATTTATGTTTAAATGTATTCACGGATTTAACAAAATTTTTAATAAATAAATTTACAAAAAAAAAAATAATAAGACGGAATCGTTTTTACGAAACGATTTAAATAAAATCATTTTATGAAAAATGATACATAATTATTTTTAGATGTTTTGTATGTTAAAACACATTTACGAGTAAAAACCGAGCACTTTTATAATTTTATCGCAATAAAAACGAGACCGAACACGTGGGTATGATACGCGATATAAGGAAAAAGATTACTAGCTTCTTCTTCATTCTTTAACCTTCTACTCTCTCTCTAAACACCCAAAATCGTTCAAGCTTTCTCTCTCTAACTTCTCTCTATGATTGCACGCTCGTTTCTTGACGAAATCGCGTGATCTTGGTGCCAAAACGACCACACGATCGAGGAGAACAAGGATACACGAAGAAATCTCGCGTTTGGTGGACATTTCGAGGTAAATCTAAGTCTTTATGCTCGGTTTTGTTGCAAATAACAAACCCTTAATTTATTGATGTTATAACCGATTTAAAAACTTGTAGAACTTTTAAACGAGTTAGTAGTAACAGTAAGGAAGCCATGGATGACTCTAGGACCTGCAAAGAAACTCGAGGTTGAGGATGGTGGGCTGTTGGTTCGCAACACAGCACCTGGCCGAACCCCTCCCACCAGCCGAACCCTAGTCTCACGGTTTTCGGGTAAGCTGGGCGCACCTATGGCATGGAAACGAACCACCTGGGTGTAGCCGAACCCTTCCCATTCAACGAACCTCCTTTAGGGACACGAACTTGAACAGCCTTGATCGAACCCTCACGAGGAGCGAACCTTGTTGAACAAACCCTGCTAGGCGAACCTAGCCACGCAGGTCCTAATGGCCTAACCTTACTAATGAGCCAAACCCTAGCAGGATTAGCCGAACCTTGTGGCTTCCCGGACCTTAGACAGCCGAACCTTGGGCGACTAAGCCATTGGGTGCAACGAACCGGTACCATGCAACTTTCAGTTCGACGAACCTAAGCCTATTTAACCTATAACAGCCACGAACCAATGACTCCCGAACCATCTGGGCCGAACCTAGGCTAGGACTGAAACAAGGGGGCACCGAACCTAATGGTTTAGACGGACCTGGGGTTGTTAAGTCTAAATCTTGTCAAAGGATAAATAAACGATAAATGGGTAAACCTGATCATATGTATATGCACCTAAATAACCATGCACGCATGAGCCACAATAGATAACACCTTATCTTGAATACATGTGTTAAATTTAGAAGTTATACATGTAATGTGAATTTTTATGAGAGTAACTTAAATACGATTTCATTAAACTTAAAATGGATTTTATAAATTATATAATGATGATGGAATGAGATAATCATGCATGCATGGACTATGAATGTATCTATATAGGTTTATAAAGATGATATCTTTACAACTTATATGATCTTGACACATTAATTGAAAGATCATCATATATAAGATAATCAACGCTAATAAATTTGAATTATCCTTACCAAGTGATAAATAATAAAATCTTAAGCGTAACATCTTAGCTTAGATTGAAGTAACTAAGTTAATGAATACTTGAGAGTTTAAAAATAAACAAGTATGGACACCTAATGACAATGAAACACTTATACTCATGAACACAAATACACGATAAATACAGGTTGTTGAGTTGCTTTTGAGTTCTCTTACGTGAGCGCGCATCATACGAAAACACCGAATCTAAGGACTCAGGTGAGTTCTCATAACCTCCTTTTTAAACTATTTTGTTTTAAAACTCGGAGGTGAAACATGTATACCAATTTTAAATATTATTTTGATAACACATGGATGATACATGTTTATCAATATGATATTCATATTATGGAATTATCATTATCTATGGATTATCACTGAATATCGCATATCCATGTGACATTGTCATTGGCTCCGGTCATTAACAATGATTACATGTATTGCCACTTGGATTATCACAACTCCATGAATCATTGCCTTTAACTTCGGTTAATTGCTTTGATTTCATGTATTGTCACGTGGGTTGCTTCCACTCCATGGATCATGTCTTTAACTATCACACCCCCAAATTCCCACTCGTGGTGTCAGTCCACGTGGGTGTGACGTGGCCAGGATCACAGCTCATGGTCATATAGAACGACTCTATATGAGGTATACAATCACACAGTTTTGCAAAACAAACATGTTTTCAAAGTAAGCAGCGAAATGTTTATAACTAAAGCAGCATAAATGATTTGATATCATAAGTAAATAAAGATGCAGCGGAAAATAAATTGTTTAACAGACACTACATTGATCAAATTGTTTTAAAAACACATTAAATGCACACAACGCCTAAGACATGAGTCTATATGTAAGCCAAACTCCTTAGTGTGTTCTTGTGCGTATCCTTGCGTGTGCTCCATCAGTTACCTGAGAATACATGCGAAAAGTGTCAACTAAAAAAGTTGGTGAGTTCACAGGTTTAGACAGACACAAATAGTAAACAGACATATACTAGGTATGTTAAGTTTTGTTGTTGGATACTACGATCCGTGGAGTGTGTCAGTTCATCTTACCGAAACTAGACTGTTTCCGTTTGCCTCCGCGGGTCATCGCTGAACCCGCATTCCCATCGAAATTACACTCGTTATGACCTCCAGTCAACATTGGTGCCGAGTGGGGCTAGTCAAACCCAGTAGTACTACGTAATTACGACTCGTTTGATACACAACTAACGGTAAGGATAAGTGAGGACTTTAAGCGATATAAGTTACACTCGAAAATGGTTTTCACAACATACCAGTCATACATCTAAAACAGTTGCATAGTATTCTCACCCCAATAGTTTAGCAAATCAGTTAAAGAGTAAAAGTGGGGCCGTAAACTCACCTGAGTTTGTGTAATGCGTTTGCTCAAAAGAGTTCGTGTAGCTCGCCGGCTAGTAGTCACCTATATCACATAGGTACTATGAGTTTGTGTTCACATATGTGGGTCTCACCGGACCGTGTTAGTGTTCAACAACACTAAGTGGTTATGTGGGTCGAGTTGACCGTGTTTGACCGTGTCGATCGTGCTTGACCTAACGACCCGTTGGTGATGGTTTGCTCGTGTAATGTGCGATTTAGTGTCGTGTGAAGTGTACGGATACCAAAAATCATTCCCATGAGGAAACTTACTATTTATAGTAAGTTCCTATTTTAGAAAAGTTTCCACATTAGGCAAGTCATGCATTAAATCACATTCCGTTTATTCTATCATGCGTATCTGTCCTAAATGAGCATGTTATCACATCACACATAGTTACACATAGCCGGTTTAGCATAGTTTGCGCGTAAAAGTTTCTAAAATTATAAAGTTTGCACAATAAGCATATTTCATCAAGTTTAACAACCAACATCATCTAATATCACCATATAATCACTAAATAAACATGTTAGACTCATAACATTATCATATTCATAAATCATTCGCAACTTGCGCTAAAAAGTTACTATTTTTAGTAACATTTATAAAAAGCATACTTTGACGATTCTAACCATTCCTACATATCAAATAACCATCCTTTAACTTCTAAACATCATTCTTAAACATAACATGTAGACCTAAACATGCAAATGTAGTCATCTCATCAAGAACACACATGTTGTAACGATAAAGTTACTATTTATGGTAACAATCACATATTTGACATTCCTTGACCATAAATGTAACCCCCGGTTACTATTCAATATTTTTAAATAATATCAGAGTTGGTCCCAGCAAATTTTTCAATTTTAAAACCTTGTCTGACCCTCTTTATTTAATAATATTAAACAAAGTTTAACGCAAACGTAAACGTGTCACACATTTTACAATACTTATTTACATAAGTAAGTTTAAACCAAAATTTCAAACGTTTGCAACAATGTTTGAAATTTCGATTCCTGCTCCACCTCGATCCTTACAGCCGTGTACGTCATTTTTGACCTACAAACATCACACAATAATTCCCATTAGTTCATAAGAACTAAGTAAGTAAACCTCAATGGTTTCTCAACAATAAAATGTAAAATACATTTTTCACAATCAACATTCAAACTGAGTCATTTCTATTCGAATTGACTCTCACAATATAAAATATCACATTACCAATCATCAACTACTGCTCACAATAGTTTAATCAATATTACACTATGGGGTTCACATTCCTGTGCTTCCACCATAGCCAATTGCCAGCACCTCTGGCTATCCACCATTGCCAATTGCCAGCACCTCTGGCTATCCACCATTGTGGAGTCATAAATAATTCAAGTCTTAAGATGTTCACCCACCGGTACTTCCATCTAAGACAATTGACAGCACCTCTGTCTATCCATTATTGTGGAGTCATATATAATTCAAGTCTTAAGATGTTCACCCACCGGTACTTCCATCTAAGACAATTGACAGCACCTCTGTCTATCCACCATTGTGGAGTCATATATAATTCAAGTCTTAATATGTTCACCCACCGGTACTTCCATCTAAGACAATTGACAACACCTCTGTCTATCCACCATTGTGGAGTCATATATAATTCAAGTCTTAAGATGTTCACCCACCGGTACTTCCATCTAAGACAATTGCCAGCACCTCTGGCTATCCACCATTGTGGAGTCATATGTAATTCATTCAACAACAAAATTTAATATTTATTACGTGATGTCATAGTTGTGGGATTACTTACCTTAATCAGATAAGAGATTAGCAATTGCAGGCTCCTTTCCTGCTCTATGACTAGTGGTTTGACTTCCACTACCACCACCTAGTTGCAAAATACATATACAACTAGTTTCAACACGTATAGCACAAATAATCAAGTTCAACACACTTGACTGATTTGACTTCCTCAAAGTCAATTTATCACATAATTGACTCTATCTTACTACGTTTAGCAAGTTTTAGTCAATTATCACAATTAATCATATTTCATACCTCCCCAGGCATTTTATCAAATAATTGATGTTCATTATATTAGTTACGATCTTTAATTATTTTTATTATTCAATTTTTATTTTTAAGATCATAACTTGTTAATAATTTTAACATCAATTCATCAAAATCATCATTTAATCGATGGATTATAATCCATAATTTATTTAAAATCATATTCAACCCATCTTACTAGTTATCACATCATGATATGGGTTTCATAATAACCGGACATTATCCCGGCTTCAAAACGAAGATTTCACCATCAAAACAACAAGTTCTTCGTTTCTAACAATCCCTAGTTATCAACTAGGCAATAATCAATACCCATAATCATAGTATTACAATCAAAACTAGATTTAATCCACATAATGTTAAACTAGTAGGATAAAACAAACTGTTACCTGATGTGACGGATTTCTACGGTTAAAACAATGATCGGGACTTGAAAATACGATCCTATGCGCGATCTGGATGTTTAAGGGGCTTTGAAATGGAGTTTGGCTGTTCAAAAACGATTATGGTCGTCTGGAAGTGAAAGGAAGTCGAAAATAGAAGAAAATTTACGTTTCCGATGCGTTCTGATCGTTTAAAACAATTTTAACCGACATAGGTCGTGGGGCGTACCGCCCCAGCCCAAAGCTTGGCGTGGGGCGTACCTCCCCAGGGGGTTTTTATCAAATTTTTGATTTTTCTTGTTTTCGCGATTCCGGGAGCATACGAACTCCGTTTTATGCACGGTTTTCGCTTACGTTCACGATTTTTCGAGCTCTTTCCAATGGTTATAATCTCAAAACCTAAAGAGTTCAAAATATTTGACCTCTTATCTATTGCTATATTCGATTCAGTGTATCTTGAAATCAGAGCCTCGTTTCGCGATTTCGCTTACACTCATTTTCTTCATTTCCGAGTTATGATTCTCGACATGAAATCGGTTGGTCATCTATTTGAATAAGCATTAGGTGATGGATGTTTCTTTGCGATCTACTAACGCCATTTTTCACATACTATCAACCTGTAATAATTAAAATTGCTAAATCATCGTGGATTTCAAGCACGACCAAATGTGCTCTTGTCATAGATGACGTAATCTCACATATTTTCAAATCACAACAACCACAATCGTTTGATTAACAATTATTCACAATACATTCATTATTAAAAAAAACCGGTTGTTACAATAAACAACCATTCTAATCACATGGAACATCATCAATAACATTATCAATAACATCTCAATATTGAAAATCGTCTAAAACATTGTAGATCATACATGCATGTTGATTAAAGTGGCCTTTTCATACCCAAATCAACACCACTTTCAATAAAAATCGTCATAGATCATCATCAACTCACAAAATCAGTAATAACATTATCAAATAATAGATTAACAACATCAAAATTTCGCGCTCAAAGTGGTGATAGTGATGCATGTGGGTATTTCCCCTTGCATGCGTGATTCTAAGTGCTAGAAACGCAAATAGTGCAAGAAAACTACCTCTAAAGGTCCTTTGAAGCTTGAATGTTGATGAAACAGAGATGGAAGGCTTCGAGAACTCCTGGGATTGCCTTCACAGCAGCTCCAAGTCGTTCAAAGTGGCGGTTGATGGCTTCTAGTTCACCACAAGTCGCCTCAAGCCTCAATGATGCTTCTCTTGTGATGATAATGGCTCCTTCTGGTGTAATGTGGTTGTAACAGAGTGCAAGAGGTCGAGAGAAGAGGTTTCAGTCGAGGGAAATTGGTGAAGGGGCGACAGGAATGATTGACATTGGATTTATAAAGATTTTTGCGTGTTGGGGTCGTCGCGTACCGCGACAACTGTCCAAGAAGTATCATCGCGTACCGCGATGATTAAAATAATCATTCTGTTCCCGAAACACGCCGCGTACCGCGATGGTGGAAGTTGATCGGTCGTCGCATATCGCGATGGTTTTCGGAGAATTCAAATTTTCCCGCTCGAGCTTCGCGTACCGCGAGAGCCCAATTGGGTGCCCATCGCGTACCGCGATGGGTCTCGGTTGAGCCCAATAAGCCCAATTTCATGGTTTTGAACCGAATTTCTCGTATTTCTCAAATACGATCATTGTTTATCGACACTTAAGCGTTGTTCTACTAACTTAGGTTCTCCGGAACCTAATTGTGCAGTGTAAGTGTACTGTGGTTCGATCCGTTCACCAACGTTTGTCATTCAAGACACGTGCGAGTTTCGTGCGATAAGTCCTCGAATCATCGGTGTGTTTGGTCTGTTGTGCCACGTGTTACACTAAATACAAATATTCTAGTGCCACGTATGAAATAATAATACACATTATTATTAAAATAAAACAAATGCTGACCTGGAATTTACGAGGTGTCACATTAACTTATGTTAATTACATTAATTCCATGTATTGTCACATATACTATTTGAGAATATTGATGTTTGAGATTTGTTGAATGGTTATGTGGTTGATTACCTATAATTGTCTATGATTATATGAGATATGTGACTATGTGTTGGCTTATGTGTTTGGATTTTGTGCTGGGATGTTGTGTAGGATATTCTCACAAGTACTCATGTGGATTTTCTCAAGAAACTCTAAACTTTTATAACCATTTTATAAAACCGTTTTAAATATAAAAACTTATGATTACTCACCAACTACTTCGTAGTTGACACTTGATTTTCTTACATGTTTCAGGGAATGAAGCCAAGTAGGTTGAGGAGGATGATCTCTCATATTTTGGACATCATCACTTAGGTTTTTGGACTTAGCTAAATAACTTGAATTCTGGCGTTTAGAATTTAGTTAGATAGTTAAATCTCTTTTGTAATTGATGTAACTAATTCATGATGAACATGATTTTTGTGTAATTAATTTGGTTGATTAAATGATATGTGATGATTCAAAATTAGATGCCCACGAGCTTATGAACAATTTACACATCCCTCGTGGCATCCCGACGTTTCCGCCATCGGTCGGGGTGTTACACACAATCCTTCTCACCCTTCTCACCAATCTCACCATTTTTACTTGAACCTAATACTATATATATATATATATGGGAGAGTTCCTAAGAAACCATTATTTTGAAGAAAACTAAAAAAACTAATCAAAATCATTACCAATAATTTTTTTTCATTTTTTTCTTTTTTATTTCCTTTTTTTATAGGATAAGAAACGTAATAAAAAAGAAAAAAAATACAAAAAAAAAGTATTTTAAGTTATTACATATATGTAACTTGTATGTTACACATACTGATTAAATATATGTAACTTTATAAGTTACATACGAAAGTTTTTGAGTTACATATACGTAACCTCGTGATTTATATATTTTTTTTTTCAAAAATTTCATTTTTATTATAACATTTCTAACCTTCTAAAAAATTTATTGGTTAGTATGAGCTTTCTTGGTTTTGTCTAAAATAAAAAGTTTTCTCATAAACCTTCTTTTATATATATATATATATATATATATATATATAGGATTGTGCTCAAATGATAACCCATAGATAGAGCAATAGCTCATTAACTCAAATCTAATGGCTAGTCAAAAAGTTGAGTGTATAGAATTGTGCCATGTGTCTTTACCAATATTAAAACACAGAAGGGTATTTTAGTCATTTGCATCATATTAAAAAACTAGAATTAATTTGGTGGTGCCATGTGTCACATTCTAATATATTTTAATATATCAACTTTTTTATTTAAAGTTTACCCCCTCTTTTTTTATACATCTATAACTTTTTTATACTATAACATTTTTTTTATAAAAATTGCACCATTTTACTCGTCTTATTTTTATCTTTAATTCCGTTATAGTCTTGACTAGGTTTTTTTTATTTTTTTTCGAATGTTCGTATTTACACCAATGTAACAAGTATAAAAATAACAAATTATTTGTAATGAGTTGTAATGAATTTGGGTTTACATTGTTGTAAAATAAATAAGGGTTACGTTTAGGAGTGTAAACGAGCCAAGCCAATCCCGAGCTCGTTAATCCCGTTATATTATTGACTAGGTTTTTTTATTTTTTTTCGGATGTTCGTATTTACATCAATGTAACAAGTATAAACATAACACATTGTTTGTAATGAATTGTAAAAAAAATTTTGTTTACGTTGTTGTAAATTAAAAATGAGCTACTTTTAGGTTGTAAAACGAGCTGAGTCGATCCCAAGCTTGTTAAGGCTTGAGCTCGGCTCGTTTAGTCAAAATAAAAGATAAAAAGTGATCATAACACATTTGTTGCATCATTGTAATTAAATAACTGATAGAATATAACCATATTTAATTTACAACAACGTAAACCAAAATTCGTTACAAAATCATTTTAAATTTATTATAAATGTAACTTTTATTTGACTTTGACTAAAACTTTTGGAACATCAATGTAACGACCATAAATATAACACATTCTTTTGATTTTTCTACAGCAGTTGATTTCAACAATGTAACAAATATAAACATTACACATTATTTGTAAGGAGTTGTAACGAATTTTGGTTTACATTTTCGTAAGTTAAATATGGGTTACGTTTAGGGGTGTAAACGAGCCGATACAATCCCGACCTCGTTAAGGCTTGAGCTCAGATCGTTTAAATAAAATAGCTCGTTAACACCCATAGATATGTTGTATCATTTATTTATTTTCAGTGATGTAACAAAGGTTTTATGCTCACTTTATATCATTTTTATTTAACTACAGTAATGTAATTTACTGTTGTAAAAAAAATTAAAGAATGTGTTATATTTTATAGTCGTTATATTTATACTTGTTACATTGATGTAAATACGAACTTTTAGAAAAAAAATAAAAAAACGTAGTCAAGAATATAACGGAATTAACGAGCTCTGGACCGGCTTCGCTCGTTTACACTCTTAAACGTAACCCCTATTTAATCTACAATAATATAAACCCAAATTCGTTACAACTCGTTTCAAATATTTTGTTATTTTTATACTTGTTACATTTGTGTAAATACGAACATCCGAAAAAAAAAATAAAAAAACATAGTTAAGATTATAACGGAATTAAAGAGAAAAATAAGACGAGTAAAACGGTGCAATTTTTATAAAAAAATATTATAGTATAAAAATTTATGGATGTATAAAAAAAGAGGGGGTAAACTTTAAATAAAAAGTAGATATAATAAAATATATTAGAATATGTATAAATTGTATTCATACATGTGATAGAATGAATATTTATGTGAATATTCAAATGAGAGGTAAAAGATGTATGTAGAAATACACTTGAGTGTATGATTTGGTTTGGATAAAGAAAGTCAAACCAAATAATCAATTGTAGATTGATTATGTAAAATCATGTATAATGATCATGTTTATCTAAGGATAAACGATCAATTATGCTTAAAATGTATGTAAGAGAAGTGGTGTCTAAGCATGGTGTGCCAGTGACGATTATTTCTGATCGAGACACTTAATTTACTTCTCATTTCTGGAGAAATTTTCAGGAAGAATTGGGATTGTTGATAAGCACGGCGTATCATCCTCAGATTGATGGTCAAAGGGAAAGGACCATTCAAACGTTGGAGGATATGTTACGAGCGTGTATAATAGATTTTGAGGGTACCTTTGGCTAAATTCTCATATAATAATAGTTATCATTTCAGTATTGGGATGTCTCCATATGAAATGTTGTATGGGAGGAAATGTCGTACTCCTGTGTCTTGAGGAGAAGCTGGTCAATGAGAACTGGCAAATAAAAAGGTAGTTAAAGTAATGAATGAACGAATAGATTAGATTCTAGTTCATTTGAAGGCGGCACAAGAACGTCAGAATTCCTATGCTGATAAGCATAGGAGGACTATTGAGTTCCAGGTGGGAGGTTTTGTATTGTTAAAGATCTTTACTTGGAAAGGTGTTATGTGTTTCATAAAGCAAGGGAAATTAAGTCTACATTTTATTAGACCATTCAGAATTATAGCTCGGATAGGCAGTGTTGCTTATCGTTTTGAGCTACCAGAGGAATTGAATGGTATATATAACACTTTTCATGTGTCATATCTGAGAAAATGTCTGGCCGATGAATCGGCTTATGTGCCACTAAAAGACTTGGAAATTGATGACAAGTTGAGCTATGTAGAAAAGCCGGTAACAATATTAGACCGAAAGGTCAAACATTTGAGAAACAAGTCCCTGAACCAGGTAAAGGTTTAATGGGAAAAAAAAAACAGAAGGGGATCTGACGCCACGTGGGAGTCAGAATATGAAATGAGAAAGTATTAATCTTTCCTTTTTAAGGTTTAATCGGTTTCGGGGACGAAACCTTTGTAAGGAGGGGAGATTTGTAACAACCGGTTTTTAATAATGAATGTATTGTAAATAATCGTTAATTGAACGATTGTGATGGTTGTAATTTGAAAATATGTGAGAATTACGTTATCAATGGCAAGAGCACATGTGATCGTTCTAGAAATCCATGTTGAATTGATGATTGAAATTATTATAGGTTGATAGTATGCGAAAAATGGTGAACGTGGGCGAAAACCGTGCGCGAAACGGAGTTACGGATTGTCCGGAATCGCGAAAACAAGATAAGATCAAAATTAGACGATACAGGCGTGGCACGGTACGCCCCGGGCCAAACTTCGGGCTGGGGCGATGCGCCTGGCGAGTTAAGTCGGCAAAAATGGGTTAAATGGATCAAATTGCATCAGAACGCAATTTTTTGATCTATTTTCGATCATTTTCACTCCCAGACGCACCCACACACATTTTCGATCAAACATCTGGATCGCACCCAGGAACGTTTCTGCAAGTCTAGATCGCTGTTCTACCCGCAGAAATCTGTCAGATTAGGTAACGGTCCGTTTTATCCTACTAGTTTAATATTATGTGGATTAAATTTAGTTTTGAATGTAATACTATGATTATGGGTATTGATTATTGCCTAGTTGATGACTAGGGATGGTTAGAAACGAAGAATTGGATATTTGGTTCGTGAAATCTTCGTTTTGAAGCCGGGATAATGTCCGGTTGTTATGAAACCCATATCATGGTGTAATAACTAGTAGGATGGGTAAATTGTCGTTTTGAAATATATATGGATTATAATCCACGGATTAAACGATGATTATGATGAATTGATGTTAAAATTATTAATAGTTATGATCATAAATGAATTTTTGAATAACAGAATCGATTAAAGATCGTAACTAATATAATTGAACATCAATTATTTGATGAAATGCCTAAGGGAGGCATGGGGTATGATTAATTATAATAATTGACTAAAACTTACTAAAGACAGTAAGAAAAAGTCAATTATGTGATAAATTGACTTTGAAGAAGTCAAACCAGTCAAGTGCGTTGAACTTGATTGTATGTGTTATATGTGTTATATGTATTGAATATAGTTGTATATGTGTGAATATGCAACTAGGTAATTGGTGGTGAAAATCAAGGGATAAGCCACAGAAGTGGAAAAGATGTTGTAGGAAGTGAACAACCGTATGAACCAGGTAAGTTACCCAACTTACTGTAACATTACATATAAGTAGTCGAAAGAGTCTACTTGCGTATTTGATATATGTGAATAATGTTAAATATGTGATTGAAACTATAAGATGAGAAATCCTTTAGTTTGTGTTTGTTAAGTTTCAATGGGAAACGTATATGCAATATATTTGCATTAGAATAACTGGATGACCCGGTGATTAATTAATATGATTTGGTGTTTATAGAATGATGGTGCATAACTTGATAAATGAAACTAATGGAATTAAAAGACCTATGAGAAGGCGTTATTAGTTTCAAAACGAATGTTATGCTTGTGTGGTATGCATAGTATAAATGCATTAAAATTTAGTCGGATGAGCCGGTGAAATTGATTTAATTGAACCACAAATGTGTGGCTAACCGGTTAATCCGAGAACTAAATTGTTGAACCACAAATGTGTGGCTAACCGGTTAATCCGGGAATTGAATTATTTATGACTTCACAATGGTGGATAGCCAGAGGTGCTGGCAATTGTCTAGATGGAAGTACCGGTGAGTGAACATCTTAGACTTAATATTTATGACTCCACAATGGTGGACAGCCAGAGGTGCTGGCAATTGTCTTAGATGAAAGGACCGGTGGGTGAACATCTTAAGACTTAAATTAATTATGATATCATGAATGTGTGACTAGTCAGAGGTGCTGACAAATAGCTATGGTGGAAGCTCAGGAATGTGAACACCATAGTGTAATTTTGATTAAACTATTGTGAGCAATAGTTGATGATTGGTAATATGATATTATTACCTTGTGATAGATTTTTAATATATGTATGATACCACAAATGTGTGGATAACCGGTTAATCCGGAAATTAAATTGTTGAAACCACAGGTGTGTGGGTAATTGGTTAAACCAATAATATATATATATATATATATATGTATATATATATATATATGGTGTTTTAATTTAGCCAGAGGTGTTGGTGATAGAGTTGAATTAGATAATATACTCATATTTGTGAAAATGTCCCATTAAGGGAAATAAATGCACCATGTATGTTGGGTGCAAGTTGATGTTTAAATATGATATATTATTATCTAGACATGATAAACATCTATATGATATATATGTGGATGTGTAAAAATGAGTTTTGGGAACTCTGGGAGGGGTTACTTACTTAGTTCATACGAACTAATTGTGACCTTATATGTGATGTTACAGGTCAAAGATAGATATGCGTCGGGCGATCAGATCGGGCATGTTTTGAAGCAGAACCAAACGTTATGTAAAATCCTTGGTGATATTAAACTTAAACACACTAGTTTTATTAATCATAAATTTTAATGTTATGAAATTAAGTGTGTTTAACTCATGAAATGGTAATTTAACGCTTCAGAACATAATTTTACGATATATAGTTTAAACTGGGACCTAAAATGGGACACGTGTAATCGTGTGAAAAGTTTGGGTGTTACACGAAAATAGCAATAAACTAAAATCATAATGACCAAAATGACAAAATTTAAACTATTGGACTAAAATGACAAAAATTGTCAAACCATGGGGACTAAAATGACATTTTATTTTATTTTTTTCAATAAAATCACCACATCTATGTGGAAGACGTATTTTGCCACTGAGTATTTTTATAAATGTATTTTTTTACAATTAATGAACTTAATGTATTTTTTTATTTCTTTGATGGCTACAGTGATGTAAATAATTTATTTTTTAATTTCAAATTTTGTTGTTTCTTCTTTTTAGGAGGGTTACAATGACGTAAATAATGTATTTTTTTTATTTTTTTTATGTAAATATTTTTTTATTTGTTACTTTACATTCATGTAAAATGCTTTTTCAAACGATATTTTTCTTGCAATTTTTTTCCTTTTTAGATAATGATTTTAAATGTATTAATTATTTTTGTAATAAACTTTTAATATGTTAATGTTGTATTATAATTACAATAATGCAATAAAATTAAAATAGTTGCAAGATTACGGATAGTACTATTATTGCTATCCTAATAGTTATATTACAATAATGTAAGTTTGTATGTATGAACGTATAAATTGAACAACATTAATAAATTGGTTACACCATTGTAAGTCGAAAGTAAAAAAAAGTGAGCAACTAAATAAATATGTTACAACAATGCAAGTTTAATCAAACCTTTATATTTTTATAAATAATATAGTAGCAAGATTATAGATAGTACCATTGTTGGTTTTGCTTGTCTTATTTGAACTCAGTTCTTCCTCATAACTTTTTTATACTATATTATTTTTTAAAAAAATTGCATCATTGTATGTACGAACATATTATTTTTTTAAAAAAAATTGCACCATTATAATATAAAATTAAAATAATGTGTTACGTTTGTGTTCGTTACATCGATGTAAAGCGGGATATTTGGAAAAAAGGAATAAAAAACTAGTTTAGATTAAAACAGAATTAATTATAAAAATTATATCACTGCAAATAATAAGCTACATCTTTCTAAAAAATATGTTACTTCATTGTAAATTACATCAATGTAAGTTACATAACTGTAAATTACCATTGTTAGATAAAAATTTCAAATAAATTTGTTATCTTTAAATTCGTTAAAATAATGTAAATACAGGGCATCCAAAAAAATAAAAAAAATAGCTGAGACTGTAACGGAATTAAATGTGTTACATTACTGTAAATATCATCACGTTAAATTGGATAAAAATGTATTATGCACTGTAAATTACATCAATGCAAATTATATCACTGTAATTTACCATTGTTAGAAAAAAATTTCAAATAAATTTATTATTTTTAAGTTTGTTATAATGATGTAATACAGATCATCTAAAGAATAAAAAATAGTTGAGATTATAATGGAATTAAAGAGAAAAACGAGACGAGTATAATGGTGCAATTTTTTTTAAAAATAAGATAGTATAAAAAAGTTATGAATGCTTAATAAATGAGAATGTAACTTTATATAAAAAGTTAAAATATATTAGGAATTTTTTTGAAAGCGAGAGTGATATGACATGTATACATAATAGGATTTTACAAGAATACCATTTTCTTATTAAAACCTAATATAATATATTTTTTTATTGTTAAGTTAATATCAACTATTGGATCTAAAATTAGATTCAATGAGACGTTGTTTCAATGATACCTCAGGATTCTTTCAAATGGGAAGTCTTGGGTTCAAATCTATCCTGCGGCGAAATAGGGGTCTGAGGGGAGTCAGGGGGTTTTCCCAGTGGGGTTTCCTCCTAGGGTGTTTGTGGTGGCTTAAGGAAGGTCCATGTAACTAGACCTTGGTGAAATGCCCTGAAAACAGTGAGTTTACACGATTGATACATTCACCGTTCAAAAATAAAATAAAAATAAAAACAAATTATCTCTCATATTTTATGGGTTATGAAAACTTCAAGCCCTGCACACACGTGTGTATATATCTTTTATCGTAACAATAATGTAAAGAATAAAGAATATCACTGTCTTTGTAAACTAAGATATGTTGCATCATTAATTAAGGTGATGGTAGTTGTTGTAATTCAATAGCTAGGCAGGTAGTCCCGATGAGAATACGATTGATGGAGATTTTTTCAAAAGCACCTCATGATGAATTAAGCAAATTTGATCAAATGTTGTAAGATTGTAATCCTTTATTATATTTTGTTGTAACATCGCTACTTTACGTGTTTATGAAAAAGTTGCATATTACACTTTGGACCTACATACTAATTTGTTGATTGAATAACAAAACATTCTTAGTCCCATGTGCCTACGTACTACGTGGTCAAGTGATTCATTAAGGCGTGCTGTTTATTTATTTATTTATTTTTTCATTTGCATAATCGAAATAACCCAAAAATATAAATGACAAATAATAATAATAATAAATAAATAAATAAATAAATAAATAAGACCATAGGATTGGATTTAAAATAAAATTCTACAAGCATGGTCAAACAAAATGTTATCCTGATCTCCATATTTGGGAGTCGAAATCTTTCCATTAGAACTTAATTTCTATTTATTTCTTTAATCATTGAACCTTTGAATTGATATTTATTTAGTGGATGTTTTAGAATTTAGACTTTGTTGTAAAATTGATAATTAACCTTGTTTTTCATTCTTGATATTTTAAATATTTTTGAACTTAAGTTTCTATTAGCATTTAATGTGACATCCTGTTTCCCCTTGGAGCAGGGGTGTTACATTAATGTTACAAAAAACACATTATTCTTAAGATAAAAGATGCTAGTTACCAAAGGGATTATATCCTACGGTACCCTCTTGGCTTTCTGAATGGGAGGTCTTGGGTTCAAGTCTTATCTGAAACAAAAAAGTGCTCTAGGTTGAGCTAAAGGGTTTTCCCAGTGTGGGTTTCCTCCTAGATGATGGTGTCAATGTATCCATTTAAACAGTGATACTTGCCGTTAACTGTTCAAAAAAAAATAAAAGATGCTAGTTACTCTGGTCGAGTAGATAGTCTCAAGGGTAAATTTTACTTTTTGTACTTTATGTTTTCATGAAATTTCAGATATAGTCCTTGATGTTTTGAAATGTCAAATTAGACCTTTAAGTTTCCAAATGCTGCAAACTATGTCCTTTATCTGTTAACTTTTTTAAGCACTAACAGAATAATGAGCATAAATGTCAAAAAAAATCATATAAATAATTCAGTAAATTTTACTTTTAGTCATTTATGTTTATATAAATTTTCATATATGGACATTTATTCTGTTAAAACTTAACAACGTTAATAGAGAAAAGACCGAATTTGTAACATTTGGAAATTTAAAAGACTGATTTTGACATTTCGAAACATAAATAATCAAAAGTGAAATTTACCTTAGTCCCAAAGAGAGCATAAGTGATCGAAAATTTTACCCTAGTTCGCAATTACACGTGTTATTTTCATAAATATATTCAATTTGAAACTGTAATATACTAATATGTCTAATAAGAAGTTTCCATAAGTTAAAACAACTTAAAGCCACAAACTGAAAAGTATATCGGCAAGCCGACTCGGGTTACAAGTTAGTTACCAGTCGACTCAGTTGCCTACTTATGTGGTGAGTTCGGTGGTATACCTCGTTAAAGATTTGGTAGCACACCAACCCGTAGGATTCACAGCTATTGATTCTGCAGGGCATCTATTATCAAAATACAATTTTGATCAAATAAGGCTTTCTTCTAATGAACATATTAATAAAAATTAAAATTAAAAAAAAAATTGGGATCCATCAAAAGTTGTAAAATTAAATCCGGGAAAGAATCTTAAGCAAAGGTGACACCTATGTGAAACATCTATTCCTTACCTCTAACTCTAGGAATAAAAAGCTCCTTCCAATGAGACCCTCGACCGATTCATGATGCCTGATTAATCGATCAACCCTCATTTTTAACTTTATTTTCGCAAAAAATTAAATAAAATAACGTCAAAATTAGTGTAATTTTACTTTTATCTTTCGCGGACCGACACATATATACATTATATGCGCACACCATGATGCCTGAAACCCTTACAAATGAAAGTGATAAAAATGTTGGATATTATACATTCTAGCAAATGTTTTGATAAAAATCATAAAACTCATAAAAAAATATATTATCATATCAAAATTTTTCTACAAAAAACCTATATATGTGTGTGTAAATGTAAAGATGTAGGTATTTTCTTATTTTTTTTATTAATGTAAGTAGGTCCTACATTAATTAAAAAAAAAAGAAAAAACATACACCTTTATATTTACTTTAGTATGGGCCATAAAGTAATAAGATGTAGTTATTCGGTTAACGCAATAAACATAGGTTAATATTTGATCATCTCCCTATATATATATATACGTATTATAAAACCAAGGCACTAAATTTCGTCAAATAAGTGACATATTGACCAGAGGTTTAAATGAATGCAGACGATAATTGAAATATTAATTTTAATTAAAATAACCACTTTTTATTAAAAATAAATAATAAAACACAACAATACAACAATATAAAATAAAAACCATCATTTTATAAGGTTTTATCGTTATAATTTTATAGTTGAAAACTTTTTTCACTCTCATTCACTTTCTCGCCATTTCACATACGAGTTAGTTATTAGAGTTATCAGTCATATATCATTCTTTATCACTTGGAAAAAAAATTGTTCTTGAGTTCTAACGATAGAGAGCTTTAGTGGATGAGTTGTTTCGTTTCACCACGTACTTCTTAAATTTCTGCCCGCCACCACCTTTGATTACATAGTTTCTTCTGAGATCAATTTTATTATAACCAAAGAGTCGTTCGAAACCTCCCTAGGCATCATGGGTTCACTTGTTACCATATGATCCAAATTTTTGGACTCGATTATATCATGGGTTTAGGAGTTGTTAAAAAAATCAATGTTATTATATATTTTAGACCCTACAACATAGGAACACACTTAAAGTTATTAACTTCATTGTCTTCCTCATTATTTGTGTCATTGATTTCTTGAGTATCTGCTAGCGTATTTTTCAGGATCATTTGGATGAACAAACAAAGACAAAGATTTATACTTTACGTATCTTAAAGATACAAAAATTTTATTTGTCACTTGTGATTGCAATTGTTTTTATGAATAAGGTGAACTGTTATTATAAATAACAGAAGTACCTTTAAGTTTTTGTATACTTCACTTAATAATATACAAGCACATACAAACATGAAAGCATTAGTTGCAAGTGTTCCAACCATTACATTATATAGTCAAAACATTAAAAGTGTCTATACTAAAAGCTATAGTTGCATGCAAGCATAATATATAGTCTAGATTATCATCATAAGTAATATATTACATTTAATCTAGGGAAAATTCCCCAAATAGCCATGAGACCAGGTTCTTTCCTCAAAATGTTCATTTGACTTTCAAATATTCATTCCATTACGGGCGTCGGTGCCTGTGAGTATATAGGAGTCTGCATATGAAGCCAACCAAACAAAGCTTGCTAGCCTTGCCACGTGTCCTATATATGGGCGTCGGCACCAGTATACTCTGGCACGGGTGCCTGTACGTAATCTATGGGAGGACACCTCTAATTCATAGGCAGGCGCCTGTATTTCACGGGTGGGAGCCAGTAAATCTACAGGCGTGTGCCTATAAATGTACGGGCGGACGCCTGTATAGGACACATGGCAAGCTTTGTGTAGTTGGCTATGTGGGCGGACACCTGTATACTTACTGTAACACCCCGACCGACGGCGGAATCATCGTGATGCCACGAGGGATGTGTAGATTGTTCAAAAGCTCGTGGGCATCTAAATCAAATCATCATATATCATTTAATCAACCAAAATAATTACACAAAAATCATGTTCACCCGAATGAGTCATTCTCCGAATGAGTCCCGAATGAGAGTCATTCTCCGAATGAGCTCATACTCCACTCATTCTCCCGAATGAGCTCATACTCCACTCATTCTCCCGAATGAGCTCATACTCCACTCATTCTCCCGAATGAGCTCATACTCCACTCATTCTCCACTCATTCGCCGAATGGCTCATACTCATGGGCCATTCGCCCGAACGGGTTTTCAGCAATGGGAGAAGATGATTTCGAGGTATAGTCGTATATATAGTCGTTTTGAGTGGGTTTAGGTGAGTAAACTCATTTAGAAGGTGTATGGGTCGAAAAAGTGATGTTTTGAACCGGTTAAAGTTCGGTTTTTGTCGGGTTGTAGAAAACCCTAAAAAAACGTACCTTCTCACTAAGATTTCGAGAGTTTGAGGTGGAGATAGGACCGATCCTTTGTACTTTCGTGTAGAGGATGTCGAGATCTTCGATTTGGCGCAAGAATGAGGTGATTTGGTTGAGTTTTGAGTGAGTTATGGTAGAGAGAAGGTAGAGAGAGAAAGTGGTGACGGGTTTAGGGTTTTAGTGAGAGAGTGTGTGTGTAAAAATGAGGAAGAAGATGGTGATCTTCTTCCTTATAACGCGTATTATTGCCCCGTGACCGGTCTCGTTTTTATCGCGATAAAATATAAAAAAAAATATAATAAATGATCGGTTATGCTCGGTTTTTAACGAAAACATATTTAAACATAACATGAATAAATAATTGAATTTCATTAATTAAAATGATTTAAATAATTTCATTTCGTAAAACGATTTCATTTTATTTTTACAAAATTAATTATTTTAAATAACTGATTTACTCGGTTTTGCTTTACGTTGTGATTCCTAATAAACGTTTTCAGTTTTAATTTATTAATTTTAATATCATTTGATATTATTTAATTATTTCGTCGAAACGCGTCACTCGCGTACGTATTCGTAAAGATCGTCACCTTTGCGAATTCGTCGCTCGTATCGTGTTTCGATTCGATTTACGATTTATTGAATATCGTTTCAGAATATTATTCCTAATAATTATATTCGTGTGAATCGTCACTCACGCGAATACATTTATTAAGTTAATATTTCTGAATTAATATTCGTGTTTAGATAACGTTCGTAACCTCACCATCGCGTAATCAGTTCCATTATTTATAAATTTTAATATTAAAATTCCCAAACCAAACCCATATTCATTTTTATTCCGAACCAACAATCATCATTTCCAATAATATTACTGCGATAAACTCTCTGGTTCTGTTTAGTTGGGTTACAACTAAACTTCCCATGGTTTACGCGTATAATATGTGTTATAATCATGCATACCAGTAACAGTGACAATATCAGCAAGGTCAAACAATAATATCATAATCAATAATATTCATAAATCTCCGGTCGTACAGTACAATCGTACGGATGTACGGATGTACGGACAACCGAAAGTACAGTGATGTTACACTTACGGGTGCCGACACCCATAAAGGTTATGAACATTTTGATACGTGAAAAAAATAAACGGACATTTTGAAGAAAAAATAAGATCAAATGGACATTTTGATAACTTCCCTTTATTATATACAGTATGCGTAGTATCCTAAACTCACCTAAAGTCAACTAACTATAACATAACATGTTACTTTGACCCATTGGACACTATTATACACGTGGACACAAGTGATAAGACAATTTTCTCTTTAGAAGACCTTTTGACACTTCATTGAGCATCAATCTTAATTTTCCTAGTGGTATTTTACGCCTTCAACATTATGGTTAGAGTTTCTTTATACATGCAAAGCTATATATATACACATCATCATTGTAAGATTCACCGGTTTGAGCATAGGATTTATTATGAAAATTAACATACCTCTCATCAAGTGAGGAGTGGGAATTAAAGTGGTATCTTTTCATGTTGACAAGATATCCATAGCTAAGACTAGTACTACCAACACCTCCTTTTGTAATAATGTGATGTTGAATAAAACCATGGAAACCACCTAATTGATTTTTTAGAGTTTTCATGTAACATCTAGCCTTTCATACTACAAATTAATGTTGCTTGCTTTGCCTGCTAGGATATCATAGATTTGCTTTTGGTTACCCGGGAATTTTTGAAATCTTACTCGTAATAATATAAAGAACGTTTATAATCTTATATAAACTTAATAAACTCATTTTTTAGCTTGGATATTAAACTTATTTAAACTTAATTCTATAAAATACTTTTCAATATAGAAATTAAAAATCTTGAGCCCCTCAAAAAATTAGGCCCTTGGCGGTGGCCAGGTTCACCCTTGATAAGGGTCGGCTCTGCTTAATATCAATCTTTTTATAACTGGATTAAACATTGAATCGGTCTCTTTACTGGTCAGCGGTAAGATCGGAATTATATAGTAAAATTAAAAAAAATCCATATATTATATAGCTAAAATACCGTTTCACCAGGGTTTTCCGACTAATCTGCCGGCCGAACCGACCAATCTGCCCAAAAATGGTTTCGAGCACATAGCCAGACCGCTTGAGTGGCCGAAATCCGGTCCGTCCAGACCATATGTAAAGTTGAAGTCCAAGCATATAGGATTTGCATTTTAGTACAACATATTAGCAATTTAACATTGTAGTATGATGCAAGTAATTATTTGCTTCTTTCTTTTTTTTACTGTGCATTCAAAACTAGAAAAAGGGCTTGTGGTATCATGAAAAGACGGGAAAAGGAAAAAAAAACGAAGAGAGAGAGGTGTTAAATTGTACAAGTTCGTTAAAGGGTGGTCAATTGTTCAATAAAAGGGCAGACCGCTATCGGTTTGAAGTGATTGAAACCAAGTTTATCGATTTTTGAGCTACATTACATATATTTTGTTTAATGGCAAAAACATATTTAACATATTTGCTTGATGGCAAATATATTTCTGGTTACTTGTTGGTGAATATGATTGGGTGCTAATGTTGGTGGCATGATGATACTCTAATAATCCGTCAGTGATCCAAAAATTAGCCGTTAAAAAAAGTTGTGCAATTTAGTTAGGAGCAATTTATTGGCAAACATATATATTTTTAAGAGAGAAAATCTAACATGATCATAACTAAATTGCATATTTGTTTGAGTTTGAATACCTGACCTTTTTTAAGTGATAAAATCTAAAGTCGTTATAAAGCATGTTAGTTCTACATTAATAGCTATATAATGAACTATGTATATAAGGTTTGTCACATTACTTGTAATCCGAGTTTTTTTTCCAAATAGGTTTTGCGGGAAAATTTATTTATCAAAATGAGTGATTTAAAAAATATTTATTAAAGTGAGTGTTTTTCATTCATTTATTTATTTAAAACTCTTTTTTGAATTCAATCAACATATTATAATATTTTTCTATTTTTTTCAATCAACTAATTATGATCATATGTTGATAAATTAAAAAAATTATAATAAATGAGCTCAAAACAAAGAAATAAATGACCTCTTTAACAAATAAATTTTTCACCAACACCCTTTTAAGAAAAAACTTCCTATAATTTAGAATTTCACACCATGCTAAAGCCTGTTCAAAAAACACTCGCGTCGAAGCATGATAAAAGTATGATTTTAGAATACACACACTTTAGTATATTGGCATGTGTTAGCCGTTTATAAAGAAAAATATAAGAAATAAAACTATCAAAGATTTGCTAGTAAATAACTGAAAACGATGAAGGATATTGACACTAATTAGTAGTCATCAGAGTTAGAGTTTAGTATCAATGGTTCTAGTAAACTGAACCATTAGCGGACTTGGAAATGTTTTTGGGCAGAAATTTTTTAGAGTTGTTTGTGTTCAAGTTAAGTTGTGTCATTTCATCTAAAGTTGTTTACTGTGTTATATATATATATATATATAGGGGATGTAATTTTTGATAACCCTCATCTTTTGTTACAACCCATTAACCATCATCCAATGGTTACTTGAAAAAGATAAGTGTGTAGGATCGTGACACGTGTCAGATTCCTTTTTTTTTTCTTTTTTTAATATAAAGGGCATTTAAGACATTTGTTATTTAAGTAAAGTTTACCTCCTTTTTTTTTAAACATTCATAACTTTTTAATACTATATTATTTTTTTAAAAAAATTGCACCATTATACTCGTCTCATTTTTCTCTTTAATTTCGTTATAGTCTCGACTAGTTTTTTTTTGATGTCATGTATTTACATCATTGTAACGAGCTTAAAGATAGCAAATTAATTAAAAAAATTTATAGCAATGGTATATTACAGTAATGTAACAAAAAATGAAGTAATGTAACACAAAATAAATAAATTTACAATGACATAATTAAAGGTGACGTAACACATTATTTTATTTTTCTCTAACAATGATAATTACAGTGATAAATTACAGTGATGTAATAGAACACATTATTTTGATTTTTTTTCTCTCACAATGATAATTATAGTGATGTAAATTTTCATTGTTCGAAAAAAATTTAAACTAATTTGTTGTCAATGTAAATTACATCACTGTAATTTAAACCAAATTCACCGAAAAAAACCGAAACCGAATTTTACGTCAATGTAAATTACATCACGATAAATTACGTCAATGTAACTTACATCACTGTAATTTATCATTTTTAAAAATTTCAAATAAATTTGTTATATTTAAGCTCGTTATAATGATGTAAATATAGGGCATTTAAAAAAAGGAAAAAAAATTTAGTCGAAACTATAACGGAATTAAAGATAAAAAATGAGACGAATATAATGGTGCAATTTTTTTTTTAAAATAATATATTATAAAAAAGTTATTAATGTTTAAAAAAGAGGGGGAAAACTTATAAGGGGTAAAATGACTATGATGCCCTTTTTAATATTTTAATGTAATGCTTATGTGTAAGCTTATGATTGATTGAAATAAGTTATGTAGTTGTAGCAAAAAAAGAGAGTTATTTTTTATACCTTGCCCTATATATATATATATATATATATATATATATATATATATATAGGGCATGGAATTTTTGATAACCCTCATCTTTTGTTACAACCCATTAACCATCATCTAATGGTTAATTTAAAAATATAAGTGTATAGGATGGTGACACGTGTCAGATTCCTTTTTTTTTTCTTTTTTTTAATGTAAAGGGCATTTAAGACATTTGTTATTTAAGTAAAGTTTACCCTATTTTTTTTAAACATTCATAACTTTTTTATACTATATTATTTTTTAAAAAAAATTGCACCATTATACTCGTCTCATTTTTCTCTTTAATTTCGTTATAGTCTCGACTAGTTTTTTTTTTGATGTCATGTATTTATATCATTGTAACGAACTTAAAGATAGCAAATTAATTAGAAATTTTTTCTAACAATGGTAAATTACAGTAATGTAACAAAAAATGAAGTAATGTAACACAAAATGAAGTAATTTACAATGAGATAATTAACGGTGACGTAACACATTATTTTATTTTTTTCTCTAACAATGATAATTACAATGATAAATTACAGTGATGTAAATAAAACACATTATTTTGATTTTTTTCTCTCAAAATGATAATTATAGTGATGTAATTTATCATTGTTCGAAAAAAATTTAAACTAATTTGTTGTCAATGTAAATTACATCACTGTAATTTAAACCAAATTGACCGAAAAAACCGAAACCGAATTTTACGTCATGATAATTACAATGATAATTACAGTGATGTAATAGAACATTTTATTTTGATTTTTTTTCTCTCACAATGATAATTATAGTGATGTAATTTATCATTGTTCGAAAAAAAATTAAACTAATTTGTTGTCAATGTAAATTACATCACTGTAATTTAAACCAAATTCACCGAAAAAAACCGAAACCGGATTTTACGTAAATGTAAATTACATCACGAGAAATTACGTCAATGTAAATTACATCACGATAAATTACGTCAATGTAAATTACATCACTGTAATTTATCATTTTTAAAAAAATTTCAAATAAATTTGTTATATTTAACCTCGTTACAATGATGTAATTATAGGGCATTTAAAAAAAGTAAAAAAATTAGTCGAGACTATAACGGAATTAAAGAGAAAAATGAGACGAATATAATGGTGCAATTTTTTTTAAAAAAATAATATATTATAAAAAAGTTATTAATGTTTAAAAAAGAGGGGGGGGAAACTTATAAGGGGTAAAATGACTATGATGCCCTTTTTGATATTTTAATGTAATGCTTATGTGTAAGTTTATGATTGGTTTAAATGGGTTATGTAGTTGTAGCAAAAGATGAGGGTTATTTTTTATACCCTTCCCTATATATATATATATATATATATATATATATATATATAGGGAATGGTTCAAATACTAACCCTCCTTACGGCGCTAACCCATTAACTTTGGCAAAAAATGGCCGAATCTTGAATTTTTTTTTTAAACATCATTGTAACACAATTTGAACACCATGTTCAGTTTTGAGTTTTGGCTAATTCATCACCGTTTGGGCTCTTACAGTACTGTAGGTGTTTAAATATTTAAAACTTACAGTACTGTAGCAAAAACCTTACAACGATGATATTTTTTAAACGGTGATGAATTAGCCAAAACTCAAAACTGAACATGGTGTTCAAATTGTGTTACAATGATGTTTAAAAAAAAAAAATTCAAGATTCGGCCATTTTTTGCCAAAGTTAATGGGTTAGCGCCGTAAGAGAGGGTTAGTATTTGAACCCATTCCTATATATATATATATATATATATAGGGAATGAAATTTTTGATAACACTTATCTTTTGCTACAACTACATAACCATCATCCAATGGTTACTTTAAAAAGATAAGTGTATAGGATCGTGACACGTGTCAGATTCTTTTTTTTTCTTTTTTTAAATTTAAAGGGCATTTAAGATATTTGTTATTTAAGTAAAGTTTACCCCTTTTTTTTAAACATTCATAACTTTTTTATACTATATTATTTTTTTAAAAAAAATTGCACCATTATAATCGTCTCATTTTTCTCTTTAATTTCGTTATAGTCTCGACTAGTTTTTATTTTTTTTATTTTTTTGATGTCATGTATTTACATTATTGTAACGAGCTTAAAGATAACAAATTAATTAGAAATTTTTTCTAACAATGGTAAATTACAGTAATGTAACAAAAAATGAAGTAATGTAATACAAAATGAAGTAATTTACAATGACATAATTAACGGTGACGTAACACATTATTTTATTTTTTTTATCTAACAATGATAATTACAATGATAAATTACAGTGATGTAATAGAATACATTATTTTGATTTTTTTCTCTCACAATGATAATTATAGTGATGTAATTTATCATTGTTTCGAAAAAAAATTAAACTAATTTGTTGTCAATGTAAATTACATCACTGTAATTTAAACCAAATTCACCGAAAAAAACCGAAACTGAATTTTACGTCAATGTAAATTACATCACGATAAATTACGTCAATGTAAATTACATCACTGTAATTTATCATTTTTAAAAAACTTTCAAATATATTTGTTATATTTAAGCTCGTTACAATGATGTAAATATAGGGCATTTAAAAAAAGTAAAAAAAATTAGTCGAGACTATAACGGAATTAAAGAGAAAATTAGACGAATATAATGGTGCAATTTTTTTTTAAAAATAATATATTATAAAAAAGTTATTAATGTTTAAAAAAGAGTGGAGGAAACTTATAAGGGGTAAAATGACTATGATGCCCTTGTTAATATTTTAATGAAATGCTTATGTGTAAGTTTATGATTGGTTGAAATGGGTTATGTAGTTGTAGCAAAAGATGAGGGTTATTTTTTATACCTTGCCCTATATATATATATATATATATATATATATATATATATATATATATATATATGTTTAAAACAACGCATAAAGAGGCTTTATAAGTAACTCTTTATGTAAAAAACAAATATAACTATTGCTTAAATTCTCATAAGCAATACGAATACTCAAATCTAACTTCAAATATTATGTTAATAGGTTAATAAAGTTATTGTTGTCCAAATAGTTCGACACTTGAAACTCGATCAAAAAATGCTCGGAAATAAGAAAACCGATCCGAACCGAGCGCTCGATTATAAATCGAACCAAGTTCTAGCATTTATGTTTAGCTCGGTCTTGTAAATTCGAACTTAACAAAACGGCTCGGCTTGAAAACGAACCGAGTTTAAGCAAATATGTGCTCAAGTTTGGTTTGGCTCGTAAACAAACCTAATTAAAAGTAATAATAAAATTGGTTAAAACGGGCTAGCGGTTGTTTGACTTATTATAATTAATATTAAACTTGATTTTAAATTGGGTTTAAATTATTAGTCGAATCTTTTTCAACTTACTTTATTAATTAAAAGTTTAGTGGGGACGATTGAAAATTTTAAGAGGGAACAATAACATATGTATAATAATAGAAAAAAAAAATCAAAGTGGGTAGCTGCCTCACACCAGCAGTAATGTAGGTATGCCACTTTTTTTGAACAACAACAACCGAGCGTAATGTAGGTATGCCACTTTTTTTGAACAACAACAACCGAGCGTATCGTCGTGGCATATGCATCACGCCAGCACGCCTCGGAAGACCCTTTCTCAAAAGAGTGATAACCCGTTTTACCGGCGCCATACTAGGAAGAGTTGCACTTGATGCGTAGAAACCAGCTTATTTGCTATAAAAACTGAGCCCCCATCGGTTCAGAACTCGAGATTAAACTCAAGATTTATCCACTGACCTGGTATCCATCAAAGTGCCTCAAGTGAGAATCGAACCCATGACCTCTACATTGAAAGGTGGGTCTTCAACCACTAGAACAACTTTCTTGTAATTTCTTGTAATTTAGTTGAGGTAAGGTATGTATACAAATTTATTCAAACATAATTCAAGGCTTCAAGTGTCTTTAATTAGAAACGACACCTTCTAGATTTCAAGCCCACTTGATCAACTCTTAAATTGGTATTTTAGTTTATAATAGTTTAAAAGCTAGTAGACAAAAGATAGATTTGTTGTTAAAAAATTTAATTTCATCACAATCTAAATCTTATTGTGTTTTATTGTTACGGTAACAAATGAGCGCGTTGGGTTGTGTTGAGTAACATGTTAGAAAGAGTGCGGGTTATGATGGTGCGAGTTATGATGTGTTTTAAGTAAAAACAGTTTGAGTCTAAACGTGTCTTTTTTCAATTTAATTTAAGTTAAAATGAGTTGTAACTAAACAATAATTTATTTTAATAATCTTTAGTGATTTTTTTATCAAACATATCATTAATAATTATAATCCATTCAAATTCATTGTATTTACATAGTTTTTAAATTATCAATTTTGACTTGTATTCTGTAAGGAGTTGCCTATCTCAACCATTCTATGTTATGATACTACCAATTTCAAATCAAAATACAATACTTATTTATCAATACCAACCTATTTTCCTTACTTTAGGTCAAGATGACGGGTCTAATTATTTTGTCTTGAAATTGATTTATCAAAATGATTCTTAGCAACTTATAAAAACAATAAGATAAATATAGGCATCTCAATACTAATTATTATTATCGTTGCAATTCCTGTGACTAATATATTATCTTATGTTCTTAAACTTACAATAAACATATTAGACATAATAAGAGATTATGGCCTTGAATACTTTACTAGTGACCAGAAAGATATGAAACATATCAACTTATTTTATTACTTTAATCAATAAATAATTTAAATATACATTTATATTTACTTTATATGAAGGGGTCACATTGCAACCAACGTGGCATTGGTGAAAATCTGCAGTAGCATTCTCCAGATTTTGCAGTTTATGAATAATTACTTAACAGATTTGATTCCACCACCAACATGCCACCTTATGATGCATAGAAGACAGTGAAATTTCACACACACATACACCCTTTTTACATGCATATGCATGTGTTCATCTCTCTTTCTCTCACACAATCACTTTCTTTATTTTTATATAATTTTCTCTTTTTTTTGCATGCACCTATAGATACATATATAGCATGTATGTATACATATGCATGGAGGGGTCAAGGTCTCTTTTTTACCCAAGCACTAATGTGGAGTGTCTCACAGAGTGTCACTCTGAGAAAGCTTAAAGGCTAAGAAACTTCCTCCACTAACTCCCAAAAACCCTAATTATAATAATAAATACAAAAAGGAAGATGCAAAAAAAATGTAAATAAAAATAAAAATAAAATTAATTAGCAAAACAAATTAAAAGCCTCTTCTTTTTATCCTTCACTTCCTCTCCTTCCCATTAGTTTCTCCTTTCTCTGTGTTTTATTCCCTTGTTTTTGATTCCCCACTCCCATATGTTTCCAAAAAAACCTTGAAACCTTTCTAAAAGATAAAAAAAGAAACCTCAAGTTTTATAAATCATGGTTTTTTCATCTGTTCCATCCTATCTTGATCACCACAATTGGCATCATCAGGTATGATCTTTAACATATCTTTCTTTCATATTGATTGTTTCTTCATCCAATCAAAGTAAAAGGAGAAAGCTTTATGTTAAAAAGATGATATATGCTCATTCATATTCCTCATCAAATCCCTTCTTGAATATACCATGATCTTTTAAACTCATATCCTTTGTTTTTGTTGTTTGTGGTCTATTTTATGTTGTTATTTTCAGATATCTCAATCAGATCATCAACGAACTGGAGGTGGTGGTGGTGAAAACCCTAATCTTCCACCTCCTGTACCACCTCTACAGCCTGGTGGTGCTGGAGGTGGAGAAGGATCAATCAAACCAATATCTATGGTTGATCGAGCCAGGTTAGCCAAGCTACCCTTGCCTGAACCAGGGCTAAATTGCCCGCGATGCGATTCAACCAACACAAAGTTTTGCTATTTCAACAACTATAGCCTCACACAACCGCGACACTTTTGCAAGACATGTAGGCGATACTGGACTAGAGGAGGAGCTTTAAGAAACGTTCCGGTTGGGGGAGGTTGCAGGAGAAACAAGCGAAGTAGCAAAAGTAGAAGATCGAAATCTCCGAGCCAATCGGGCCCTAAATCGTTAAGTGTAAGTCCCCCAAGAAGTAACTTGGAGAGTATGATCACAAGTACTCAAATCCCACATCCACATCCACCTTCACTTCACTTACCCTTTCTGAGTTCACTTAGCCAATATGGTGGTGTTGGTGGCAATCTTAGCTCAAATATTGCTGGATTTCAGCCTCAAAATGGTAGCAATTTCAACAACATGTTATCTATTGGAGGTGGAGAGAATTGGAGACTCCCTTTCTTGCCTGGATTTGAAGTACCAAACAACACTAATCTATTCAACTACCAAAGCGAAGCGGTCGGATCACAATCGTCTTTGATAGTTGGAGGAGACATAAGCTTAAACAACAATTCGGGTATCGATAACCCTCAGATTGATCCATCAGTGAAGGCTGAAGACAATAGAGGTTTAGATTTATCAAAGCAGTTTTTGGGTATGTTAGAAAACACCAATCCTCAATCATGGGCTGGAAGTTCATGGGCAGAATTTCCTAGTGTCAGCACTTCAACCTCAACAACACATTTCCTATAGTTAATTAATCATGATCCAGTTCAATGAGACATGTTATCAAAGTGATTTAACTTGGATTTTCTTCAAACCCTAGCTAATTCGTAGCTTGAATCAAAGTGGGCTAGCTAAGATTCTTCGTTTCAACGTTTAATCGTCGACGGATCTCAAGTGAATCGATGCTAGGTATACCTTAGTAAATTAAGTTAAGTTTAATTGATGTGATAGTAATATATGGTGTTGGTTTATTCTATTGATGCTTATGAGAGTTTCCCTAGCTATAAGTGTTCTAAAAGTGTACGTGTGTGTAATTATGTGCTACTATGTTGATTATGCATGGTATATTACTGATGATGACCAGCTGATTGCGTGAACTTATTAGCATTTAAAATTAAATGATTCATATATTCTACATTAAGTTCATGTTTTGAGAAGCTAGCTATACTACACGCATCAGACTCTACGCAGCGGTTCCCCCGCCCCCTCCAGTGGGGTTGCCCCCTTCCGCGGCTAACAGCGGGAATACCGCCCCCTCTTCAGCGGCCCCCGCCCAAAGCACTTCAACGACCCCCGCTCCCCGCTCTCTTTCTCACTTTCTCCCACTGTGATTGGTCCAAGGCATATAGTGGGGAAGGTTTTCAGTGGGGTGACCATTGTCGGGGTTTAAGGTTTTCAGTGGAGTGATGACGTGGCAGGAAATTTCAGTGGGAAATGATTTTCAGTTGGGTGACCGCTGTGGATAGTCTCATGAAAGAATGCCTACATCTTGCTTGATTTATATTTCTACATTGAGAATATATTTGATTATCAAAGATTCATCTTCAAAGCTATTTTTGGTTGTGAAGTAAGTGTCTTCTTGATCTACATGTATATATGTAGCGGAAAAATATTTTTTTTTTACCGACGCCTAAATCCAACTAATCTGTCAACTACAGGACTTGAATCCCTAACCTCCAAATGACGTATAACTTATTACACACCCAAAATACTATTGGATTAAGTGGCCTTTGGTAGCAGGAAATAATTAAGTACACGAAGTAACTAATTGATTTGACAATATTTAACTAGCTTGTATTGCTTTCATTTTATTCTTTGAGAGTATGCAATGGGTTATGGAAAAAGTAGGAGAGATCGTGGTTTGAATCTTGCTTTCATCATATATAACTCATTAATTGAATTAAGGTCATCTTAGAATGGGAGGTCGTGAGTTCAATCACATGCAAGAGTGTAATTATAGTGTAATTTAAGTGAGAGTAAGCTTAGCCGTTAAAAAAAAATTAAGGCCATCTGCCCAATGCAAGCTAGGTCCAATTTACCTAATTTTATTGGTTCACATGATATTGATATGACGGGTCTAATTAATTAGTTTTCGAGTAGGTTAAAAAGGGTTTCTTAATTCCCATGACTCTTATAGTTTAAGTTAACCGAAGAACCGTACTCATTGATGACTAGAAACCGGTCCTTTAATTAAGTTATAGTTTTACTAGTATTGGTCATCATCAAGAACGTACGATATATGTAAGTTGTTAATGATTTTGCAATAATAAGATGTATACATAGATATGCTAACAAGGGTGTGGGTTGAAGTTCAATTCTTGCCAACACGAGATTAATATTAGCCCATTCTTAGAATGAGAGGTCTTGGTCAGGTTCAAATCCAGACAGGCTCGTTTAAAAGAAATTACAATTCTTGTTATAAAAACCTCCAAAACCGACAAAACAATCATATATCTCAACTTTAAATAAATGTTTATTTTTCTTTACATGTTTACAAGCCATAATTAAGAGGCTTATGATGAATATTGATAATGAAGTTAAAAACATCTTGTATCCGTGTGTAGTTTGATAGCAACATATTCATAATTATGAAAATTAAAGTGAAGGGTAATGTTTGAAAGTAGATGGGGAAAGAAAAGAAGATGTATTATGAAAGAGTGATTCTTGCAGTCTAAAAAGCAAGGAATCTGGTAAACTTAGATTTTTGCTTTATAGAAAGAACCAACAAGCCACACAACACGTACACCACTACCTCAATAAAGCGTTAAGTTATATACCAAACCAACCACCCCTTAATTAACCAACCATTCAATTCTAGCTAGCTAGAGAGAAACAAAAACGAGTTGGTTTGGTTTACATTCGTGATCGAGGTTACTTAGCATCTAAGTAGTACATATATCGGTTATCAGAAAACACGCCTGATAATTAAAACAAGACTAATTGTTTCGGCAAATAGTAACTAAGTTTCTCAAGATATACTACTAAATTAAGCATTCAAAGTTTTTTCTCTCTATACTCTTAATTACTCAACTTCTATAAAGTTTTTCAATTAATCTTGATGATACTTTGTTCATAATGTTACTATTTTTTTTTAAATTTGTGGCACAAACAAAACGAATTTAATTTGTTGTTACGTTGCTATTTTATATATTTTTTAAAAAATTAACTGAAATGCAAGAATTAATTATAATAGTGAGAAAAAAACTCGATCACTAAAATAAAAATCAGGTGTCATAATCTTTAATTAAAGTTAAATGTATAAAATATAATCACTAATGATTCTTGTATATTTCATTTTGAATAGCTAAATTTTATTTGTAAAATGTAGTTAATCTTGTGAGAGATAAACATCAAGCTGAAAGCAATACACACACACATATATATATCTATGGGGGAGAGATATTTTAAAAAGGATAAAAACCATAAGAAGCGTGAGAAGCAATCCTGAACGTAGATCTGTGGTGATTTACGGTCTGAATTGCGTGGTGGCAATTATGTAATTAGTATTGGATTTGAAAGTTGCGGGATGGGCATAAACGTAATTTGGTGTTTTTTGAAAATGAAACAAAAACCGCAAACTTCATGGTTGTATGGTGTTTTTTTTTGTTTGTGGAGTTTTTGTCAAATTATGGTGTTATAATGTATTTCTTATTGATCTATCCCGATATATGGTGTTGAACATTTGTTAAATTTTATGGCGTTTTAGATTTTATGGTGTTTTGAACTTCGCTAAATTTTAGTTGTGAGATTATTGGTGTTTTGAACATTCGTTAAATTTTATGGCGTTTTAGACTTATCAGTTCACGTTAAAACACCGTAGCACATAAAATTATTTGAAATACATAATATTTGACTTATTTTATAAAAGACTTAATCCGAACAAATATATAATCTGAAAAACATCATAAACTCTAAACTACGTATATAACCACCATTAAAACACCATACATGTGTATAAAATAAAAAAAAAAAAAGAGTATTATTTAAAAAAAACACCATAAAATTTTAAAATATCATGGTGATTAGGGCTTTTGGATTCAAAATAAGTTATAATACTTGGATTCAAAAACACCATACAATCCAAAAAACATCATACAATTTGAAAAACACCATAATATCAAAAAACAGAGCATCATTAAAACGAAATATCAAACAACATACGAAATAACACCATACAATCTGAAAAACACGTAAAATCTGAAAAACACCATAACCTTGCGTATCTTCTGTGTTCGATTCCATCACGTCGTTACCCCCAAAAAAACTAAACGATTATTCACCGGATGAAATTAGAATCATATAATCAATTACAATCTGTGATTTCTTCTTGTAATCGATAATTGATTTGGATTTTTAAAATTTTTTTAGCGAGAATCATGGTATTTTACCAAAATAACCGCTAACAATAATGAGAACAAATTACGTTAATAACCATATCTTGTAAACATTGGAAAATACACATGTATGGCTTAGATTACTTCTCACACTATTTATGGTTTTAAGGCTTTTTAGCCAAACCTTAATCTATATATATATAGGGCATGGAATTTTACATAACACACTCTTAAAGCGATAACTCTTAATAACCCGTCAAGATCAAACCAAATTTTCGAATTTTTTTAATATCATTGTAAACACAATTAGAACACTTTCTTATTTTTTGAGTTTGCGTAAATTTATCACCGTTTGAGAGTTAACGTCGTTGAAAGTTTTAAAATTTTACACTTACAGCACTGTAAGTTACAAAATTTTAAAAACTTACAAAGACGTTAACTTTCAAACGGTGATTAATTTACGCAAACTCATAAAATAAAAAAGTGTTCTAAATGTGTTTACAATGATGTTAAAAAAAAGAAAATTTGGCTTGATATTGACGGGTTATTTAGAGTTATCGCTTTAAGAGTGAGTTATGTAAAAAAACCTTCCTATACACACACACACACATATATATATAGGGAGAATATCAAATGTTAACCCATGTTTATTGCCTTAACCGAATAACTACATCTTATTACTTTGGGGCCCACACTAAAGTAAATATAAAGGTGTATGGTTTTTCTTTTATTTAATTAATGTACGCCCATTTACATTAAAAAAAAAAAAAGAAAATACCTACATCTTTAGATTTACTTTGATGTGGGCCCCAAAGTAATATGATGTAGTTATTCGATTATCGCAATAAGGAAGGGTTAACATTCGAACCATCCCCTATATATATAAAAGCAATATATAGTCATGTGCAATGTTGTAAAAGTCAGCCGCTTTAGCAAATTATCAATCCTCGGAGGTGTTGCATAGCAAATTGGTCGATAGGGTTATGCATCTTGCACAATACTTAGACAAGCTATCTTCTACAATATTGGCAGATGCGGAATGTCTATCAATCTTCTTACACACACACAATAACAATGAAAGACAAAGAACACAAAAATACTTCAAGCTCAAAGTATATTTCTCTTAATTTCAAAATGTACTAAGATTCTCTACCAAAGGCACACCCAATAAGTTACAAGTGAAAAGTTATATACTAAGAGATACAGCTGTATTCTCATAGGAATTGAAGGCTAGAAAAAAAATACTAGAAAAAGAAACTAAAGCGAAATCTAGTATATTGTTATGGCTTTACAGGTCAAGTCATATTAATTACAATTAATACAAAAGACTATATTCACTTTTGCATTAATTACCTACAATACAAAGGAATTAATGCCCAAGACTTTTGTTGATTTGACTGTTACATCATGTTACTGACTATCATGGAAATATCTTATGATTTGGCTCTTATGATAGAAAGCAGCTCTGAAACCTTTTTAAACAAGAAGGACTTGGTCAGCAGAAGAATCTTTTCAGAAGTCTTTTGTCTCAGAAGTTGCTGCTCTTCGGAAGATCATCAAGACATGCAATCTCTTGATCTTCGGAATCTTTGTCTTCTATATGGTCTTCAGAAGAACAAAGTTATCTTCCGGAAGTATTCAGTCTTCCGAAGGTTTAACAAACCTTCCGTTAGGATCAGACTTAAAATATTTGGGAAGCATCAGACTTTTTTGATCTTACAAACATACATCATCATATGGAATCACTTCAACTCGGGATGGAAATGCCCAAATCAGATAGGATCACTCAAATCAAAGAACTTGCTCCAATTCAGCCCAATTTTGTCTAGTTAATTTTTGTTGTTTTTCATCGTTTTTTAACGGTTATTGTTACATTTTTAGTTGTTTTGCACTATAATATCTTAGAAAATAATAATTAAGCAAGTACTTTGTGCATCACATTATAGAATTAATATGACATTTTGAAATACTTTATTATTAAAATATGTATCTTTTTTATTTATATATTTAATTTATTTTTTATAAATATTAATATATTTATGATATTTAACATATATATAATTCCACATTCATCCGATCTGATATATTAATTGAATTTTGTAATCAATATTATGGGTACAAAAATTTTATCCTGGTCGCTTAGTTTTTAAAAAGTCGACATTTAAAAATATATAAAACAAAAGAAAAATAAAAAACACCTATTAGAATATCTAATGAAATTATATAATTAAAAAATGGCTCTTTTATTTGGACACCCCACTTTTTATTTAACACCCTTGCGGGCCCGCCGTACTGGTCAGTACGGCCCGTATTGAGTACAGACAAACATTCCAGGGAATTCTTTGGAATCAGTGAAACATTCTGTTGGACGGGCCGTACTGGTCAGTACGGCCCGTCTTGGCCCAAGCTTATTTTTTCAAGCCATTTTGGGTGTCAAGCAGTTTTGCTATCACTTGATACGGCCCGTACTGGTCAGTACGGGCCGTCTTGAAGTTATTTATTTTATTTAAACTTAATTTACGTATTTAAATAATTTTTAACGATATATGTTTAGTACGTGAATTATTTGAACGATATAAGTTATTTATTTTATTTAAACTTAATTTACATATTTAAATAATTTTTAACGATATACGTTTAGTACGTGAATTATTTAAACGATATAAGTTATTTATTTTATTTAAACTTAATTTACGTATTTAAATAATTTTTAACGATATACGTTTAGTACGTGAATTATTTGAACGATATACGGCTATTATGTTAATTAAACGTCATAATGTTGTTACGTTATCATTTTTAACGATATTGATTATTTATGAAATCGTTTTAACTAAATATTTCATTTTATAATTAGTTTGTTTACGTTAATGGTTTGAGGACCTCCTATGTTGAAAATGTGAACGATTACGCCAAGTCTTTGAGCAATTACTATACCTGTGTGAGGCATAAACATCCAATATTCGGCAGGAGCAGATGCAATCTGTTGCCAATTTATTGTGTTGCGTAGTACATCATAAGATCTTGGGTCGTAAGAGTTAAACACATATCTGTACAGATTTGCGTTGAAATCCAATTCTTGCAAGAGTTGTTGTCGAATAAATACCCAATGATTTTCATCGAATCCTAAACCCACGGCTACAGAACGAAAACCACAGTTACCATCTGGCTCGACATCTTGTATGTTTATCACGTAAGGTTGAAGCGGAGGAAGGATGTGACGACCGAAGCGATAAACATTGTTTAATCCTTCTGGCTTCATGTTATGTGGAAAAGGAAATTCGTTTTGACTTAGCGAGTCCGATGGTGGCATTGCTTTTGATACCGATGTGGAACGATTGCGCCGAAATACGGGTTTCTGACTATTCTCGGTCACAGCTGTAAACGAATTATGTCTCGAAGGTTCAAATGTACTTTCTTGGGACGCTAAATTATCTTTAACAACGTCTTGCTCTTTTTGTTTCTGTGCCTTTAAAATTGGACGACCACGTTTATCTTTTTGAACTGAAGGCGCCTTTTTGTCGCTTTTATTTGGAAATACCTGCGCCAAGACCTTTTTTATTAGACTTTTTTTTTATTTCAGGAGGTTTGGATATTTCTTCTGTAACCAAACCCATTTATCCGATAACATCTATTTTTTCTTCTTCTAACAGTGTTGGGTTAGCTGTGTTAAGTTTTTTCCAAAAAATATCTATATCTGAGAGAGGTATCTTCTTATCTGCATAATTTATAATTAGAATTAATATAACAGTAAATACGTGCGAAACATCTAAGATTTACATTTAATATTACGAACCTGTGTTTAAATATTTTGATATATTACAAGCGCACGGCAACCCACAACTCGTCTAAAGCTGGTGACCACACGTCATATTTTTGTCGCGCATGACTCTTATTTTGTCTTTTTCCTCGACCAACAAATCAAGAGCTTTATGGGACACCTTTCCTCGAAGGTTATCAAATATTGCTAGTTTATGTTGACCCATAGTTTTAATCAAGCTCGTTTCAAAATCGTGTTTCATTTTTACCTCCTTTGCTTGCACGATTTCATTTACGAAACCGACAAGCGAGGTAAGCATGCTGTTTGTTGATCTGAGGAATCGTTTTAGGTTGGAGTGCTGACTTGCCACCCGGTTTGTTGTACGTTGACCAAAGTTGCGCGTTCTATTGGTCCATGTTGTTACAAACGTATCTATGTAACTGTTTAACAAGGTGTGCGTCAGATACTCCAGAACCCCTGAAATGAAACAAAAACCAATGATGATATAATGATAATAATGATGGTATATGATGCTTACTTTTTTGTTGTCTTTGATAAGTCTTTCGTACAGACGGTTGTAGTTGTAATCGTATAACTCTGTTGTCGGAGAGTTACACAAATTCGTCCATCGACCTTTGAATTTCTTCCAGTCTGCATCCAAAAAGCTTGCCTTGCAGTGTTTGGCAATATTTTCGTCTATGTGCCATCTGCAGAGATATTTTGCAGCTTCTGGAAACACCTTACGGCACGCACTCATAACAGCAAGGTCTCGATCCGTTATGATCACATGTGGCTCCATACATTTATTCAACATACTCTTAGCCATTTCCAAGACCCAGACGTAGTTTTCCTCACGCTCTTTGCTTACGAACGCATGAGCAATACTAAACGTCTGGTGTGTGGAAGTCACGCTAACAATTGAATAAATGGAAGCCTGTACTGGTTCGTTTTGTACGTCGCGTCCATCATCAGTACGTGCGGAAATGCACTCCACCAGCAATACGATTTTGGATGACAGAAGTAAATGTCTTCCACGATGTTTGTTTCAGGATCCTTCCAGGTATAGTAAACGTACCGCTGACTGTGAAGCACGTTTTCCAAGACCTGCATCGGAGTATTACCGAATTTCTTCTTGTTTTTTATTTTCTGCTGTAAATTGTATACATCTCTAGAGATAGATACATTTGCAGGGTTATGTTTCTTTATGCTCGAAAGTATGTTACGAGGATCCATGTGTCGCTCGGTCAGATTCTCAACCAGATCTTCTTCCTCCTGAGTGAATCTTCTAACATATGGAAGACCCTCTAGATTCTGAGCAGGTTCGTGATTGTGATTGTCATTTATCACCTGTAATTTCCAGGATTCACGAACTTCGTTGTATAACCCTATCAGTTGAAACGGACAACCGATTTTCTTGCTGCCTAACCGTCTAAGGATTGCGATGCTATTATGCTCGCCACCACGGTCACACATGAGCCAGACTTTGATTACACTGCCTGTTGTCTTTGATTTCTTCGTTCTTCTTTTGACTACAATGTAACTATTGTCTAGTGCTATACTTTTCACCCACCCTACCAGCGCTTCCTGGGACATAAACTCCTGACATATAAAAACAATAATAAATACCGTAAATAGGTAGCAATAATATACAATCATTAACATTTATGTTTCATTTAAGTTACCTCTTTGCTTTCCCAGTTAAAAAAATGTTTTAGTTTAGTGGTATTGCAATGAAAATAATAAGTTGTACCTTATTGAAGTTAGGAATTCAAATCTGAGCAAGAAAGATGATTTACGGATTTATCTAGGTGACGACTGGGTCTGTCCTTGAATGTGTGACTGTTTGGGCTTAAATTTGTTGTTCAAAAAAAAAAAGAAAATTTTTTAATGAGTGTCCGAGTGTTTTTTGGATAAATATTTGTCATTAAATATTTATTTTTTAATCAATTCGAACAGGTCGGGTCGGATCACTAAAAAAGTGATAAAAATAAATTAAATCACAAATAAATAATAAACTCACATCAAATAATCGTCTTATTAATTGAGCTATGACTGATTATGTATTCAGTTAAATTATGAACTATTAATTGGGTTTAAACACAAGTAATGTATATTGCATTATTTGAATATTATTTTACTACTTTTGGCTTTAAAATGATTTTAAATTGGTCTTCATATGGTTCGTCAAATTTTAAAATTTGGGGGCCGGGGAATGACTGATTAGGTATTAAGTTAAATTATGAACCATTAATTGGGTTTAAACACAAGTAATGTATATTGAGTTATTTGAGTATTATTTTACTATTTTTGGCTTTAAATTGGTATTCATCTGGTTCGTCAAATTTTCTTGGGGTTTGGGGACATAATTTCTTGAGAGTCGGTCGAGATCGTATCATATATATATAACATTAAAAATCAAAAGTTCAATGGTCAATCGACCCCATACCCACATATAGATACACCCATTCATGGTCTCGCAGGTTATCAACTAGTGTAACAACCGGTCCACCAGTAGCGACTTTTAATTTGTTATAAATTATGGGTTAAGGACTTGTTTAAAGTCAAATTTGTTTAGTGTTAAGCAAAAATAATGTTTTTAAGCCAGTTGTAGGTCTTCTCCTCAAACAGATAAATCGTGTCATCACATTACTGTTTTTTAAGAAAAAAACGATATTACGTAAATGTATGAGTTTGCTGTTCGTAAAAAAATAAATAAATTTATATATCCTTTAGAGTTGTATATGTCATTCGTTTAATTATTTATTTTTATTTATTCTCGACAAAGATTCAAATTGCTTTATCATTTGCCCTTCTTTATACCACATACTCTAATTTAAAACTCGTTTAATCTTAATTAATTGTTTATGCAAGTGGTCCTGAAGCGCTTTTCATTTTTCCATCACTAAAAGACTTCAAGTAATCAATCTTGGTTTAAGCGATCATAGATCTAAATTACAGAATACAGACTCAATGGTTAATTATTGGGAATAAATAACCTTTTTTTGTATTCCTAGTTAATTGATTAGCTTGTTTAGTTTGTCTGCGGGCGAACATGATATCGGGTTTTTGCGTACATACAATAACTCCCTTGCATTCTACACAAAGATTGATACACACACATATATAGTAATAAGTGTGTTCAGAATAATCGAAAACCGCTTAAAACCGTTGTCCAAACCGCATCCGAAAACGTAATAAACCGAATTGAATTGCAAATTTGGTTTTCTGTTCGGTTTGGTTCGGTTCCAAACTGTATCCGTATTACAAACTGGTTTTCTACATGCAATGTAACTATTTATACACTAAGATGCAACCTTCATTATAAGGCTATGTGTTATCCACCGTAACCCAGGCGTGATGCCCCTGGGTCACGCCCCACCCCCATTACATAGGGCGTGATGAAGGCGTTACTAGGGCAGGCGTGAGCCCCATCACCCCGTGACTGAAAGGAAGAAAAAGAAAAAAAAATATTCTTTGTTATCGTTGGAAAGAGAGAGAGAAGAAAATAACAAATGTAACAGTTGGAATAAAAAAAATTTTAAACCGCTATAAATAATCCACTCATCTTAAACCAACATTCAACTGTATACAATTCTCTCTAAAATAACCATTATTTTTCTATAAAATTACCCAATTTACAATAAAAAAATGAGTTGGGAGGAGGAAATTACGAAATCGTCATCATCCAATTCAGATGAAGGAGCGTTCATGTTTGTACGCAGCGTTCAAGCAACAGTAACATACGTCGTAGCTGATATTGAAGAAAACTCTACACAAGTGTTACGAAGAAAAAAAATAAACCGTGATCGTAAAGGTGGTAACAAACGTCTAGTTCAAGACTATTTTAGTCAAAATCCAACTTATGACGAAAACCATTTCAAACATCGTTTTCGTATGAGCCGCAATTTATTTATTCAAATCGTTAGCGATATGGAAGAAATTTTCCGTTTTTTCAACAAAGGTCAGATGCATTTGGTGTATTAGGTTTTATACCATTGCAAAAGTGTACAAGTGCTATTCGACAGTTGGCCTACAATACATGCAGCGATTCCTGAGACGGATATATACCGATGTCAGATAAAATTTCACGAGATAGTCTTTACAACTTTTGTAAAGGTGTTATCACATTATACGGCTCGCGATATTTGAGAAAACCAATATGGAGTGACATTCAACAAATCTATGCAGTGCATGATGATGTCCACGGGTTTCCCATAACACACTGGGAGTGGCAAAATTGCCCAACCGCTTGGCGAGGATCTCATCAACGAGGCGATCACCCCATCTTACAATAATGCTTGAAGTGGTGGCCTCTAATGATCTTTGGATATGGCATGCGTATTTTGGTGTTTCTGGTTCGAATAATAATATAAATGTTTTAGATCAATCCCGGATATTTGACGCCATATTATAAGGAGTCGCGCCGGGGTCTTCATTTTATGCTAACGATACCTACTACAAGTATGGGTATTATCTTTCCGATGGTATCTACCCTGAATATGCTAGGTTTTTCAAATCATTTACATGTCCTCGTGAACACGATGACAAACCAAAATATTTTAAAAAGGCTCAAGAGGCGGCGAGAAATGATGTCGAACGAGCTTTCGATGTACTTAAAAATAAATAGCATATGATAAGTAATCCATGTAGGATTTGGCACAAAAGTAAAATTCGAGACGCTATGTATGCTTGCATTATTTTGCATAACATGATTTTGGAGGACAAAGAAAAAACTATTTGCCAAAATTACTAAGAGGTCGGCCCTCAGGTTGAAGAGGTTACACCAGAAGAAAGAGTTGAAATACGAGCCGAGATCCGAAGCAGGGAGATACATAACATGCTTAAAGGCGATTTGGTTGAAAATGTCTGGAAAAATCGAAGAGAAAATTTGTATATTTTTTTTAGTTTTTAAATTTATTTTAATGTTTTTTATTTAATTATGTAATTTAATTTTTTTTATCATGTATTTTTTTTTATTTTAGTTTGTAATATTAATATTTTTAATAATATTATGTGTTTTTTTAATTTAATTTATAATTGAAAAAATAAAATTCAAATAATAAAATATTGAATAAAGGTGGTGATGACGTGAAGTGATGGATAACATAGGAGAAGATGATGTGAAGTGATAAGGGAGTGATGATGTTGGTTGATTATGTGGCGTCTACGTGGAGTGAGGGGAAGTGATAGATAACACATAGTATAAGTTTGGTTACAAAATTGCAACCTTATTTTAGACTTAATGCAACTATTATTGTCTTTTTAATTGCAACCTTTTTTGTGTAAATACAACATTTTTACAAAATTGTAGAAAGTAGACTCAATAATCTATCAAACGGCATATTACATGTCTCAAACCGATAATTGGTTGATTATATATGCTTTTCCAAAAAAAGTGTAAAAATTAAAATAATTCCAATGAGCACTAAATGTATCTTTTCATTTAAGCTTTTTAACAACACTTGGTGTGAATATGATCACTTCTAACACAAGATGTAATCACCTAAAATCTACTAATTAATCATCATTCATCATCATATAATCTCAAAGTAGGTGATTTCTAATCCATATGATCTACATGAGACCTCTTAACATTTAATACCATTCGGCAACAATATTTGGGTTTTTATCCCAACCCATCCATAACCCAAGAAATTTTTCACCAAAATACAATAAATTACTCACCTAAACGTAGAGTAACACAAGTTGAACTATAATTTATAGTTGTATTGAAGATCACAACTTGATTTAATGATGATTAAGCTCAAAATATGAATTTAAAGTTTTCCTCTTGTTTACTTAGTTCAAGACCAAAATTTGGGGATTTTTACCAAAGTCAATAATCCTCTACTTCATAAAAAAATTAGTTTTACAATTTGACAATTTCAACCCTTTTACTTTCTATGACAACTTAACTTGCTTTATTTACTAGTTAATTATTTACTATTTAATCCACTAATTAATCAAAGATCATAGTTAAATAATATTTAAATTAAAATTTTTATCATAAATAATTAAATTCGTAAATATCTTGAAACGGGTAGTTGGATAATTACATGTTGACAATTATCTTGTACACATAGGTTGGGTAAATGATATTAGAGGATCACAATTAAGGTTGACAATGTTGATGAGTTATCAGGTTGAAATCAATCTATCCACACACAATCCATATATAATGTGTGGGTGTGTGCCACTAAAATCAAGACTGATACGCATACCCTTCAAACTGTAAAATGATTAAAATCTGAGTCCAGAAATTGTATATATTTTTTAACGGCTAAAAAATATAAAATAAACCTGCTTTATACTAATCAGCCAGGTTTATTAGATTTTTAAAAAATATAAAATAAAAGAGAAATTTTTAATTTTAATAAACATTTAGGTCTGATTTTCTATTAGCAACAAGGTTCTCTTGTTCTAAAATTGTGGCAGGTTATGTGTTCAACAGCTAAAATGGCGTTCAATAAAATTTTCAAAACTTTTAAAATTAAGATACAACGCTTTTTAAATCTAATATTTTGACATGGTCAGTTTGCTTTTTTGTGCATCTTTTACTTAAGTTTTATCTCAAATACCCACAAAATATCTATATTATTTAATTAAAAACATAACAATACATCATATGAAGTTTTTATAGCATATCCATATCACATTGACACGTGTCGTTTTTCTAAGTTAAACACATGACATGTTTGACAAATGTAAAGATTAATTTCATTTAATACCACTAAGTGAAATTTTAAATCAAAAAAAAAAAATAATTAATAGTTATTTTTTTAGTTATTAATAAAAATCCAATCATTTCAATATAATTACAGCAAAGTTTGAGCACGTGTCATCTATAAGATAACACTTATACTTGTATAGTTGTATGGATGACCTAAATTTGAGATGAAGAATCGACGTGGTTTCATAGATAAGTCATTGAACAATAGTGAATGATTCGTTACATTGATATCACTCTCACACCAAAAAAGCATGACAAAACCTATCATCTTGTGAGACTATCACTTCGAACTAGAGGTTTGCATAGTTAGTTTGGGTCGGTTTTTTACTTAGTTCAAACCTAAAACCGAAATTTCGGTTTTTTTTTTGTTTTTAAACCTATTTGGGTTCGGTTTTTATCTTTTCAAAACCCCATTTGGGTCGGTTTGGATTTCAGTTTTTTCGGTTATCTACTTAAGCCTCAAATTATGTTTATAAAAAACAAACTAAAATGTTATATTTGTACTAAAAATAATTTAAGTACAACACTATTTAATGTTTAAAAACATATAAAAATATTTAAATTTAGTAAAAATCATACGTGTTTTGGGTATCCTAAGCCAATAATAATAATAAAATATACGATTTTTATTTGACTTTTAATTTTAAGAACTAAGAAAATAAAAATAGACGATTTATAAATTGTTGGAATTTTTTATTTATATATACACACACACATATATACGCATGTATTCGTTTTTTCGGTTTTTCTTTAAGGTAAAACCAAACCCAAACCCAAACTTTCGGTTTTTAAAAAACTTATACCAAATCCATCGGTTTATATTTGGGTTCAGTTTTTTCAGGTTGGATTTTTCGGTTTTTGGGTTTTGGGTCAGTTTTTTTGGTTTTACGCACACCTCTACTTCGAACATAATTGTGGGGTGCTTTTGATCAACTCACATGTATATTAATCTCCCCATTTTTCAAGGAAATTCCTTCAAACCCAATGTATGCAATCAATGTTATCTAACACCCTAATAACCAGTGTCTCACATCATATATTGCTTGCAAATTTGAATGTATTTTGATGTGGCTTTCCCAACTATTCATGATTTCATGTTCGTAGAGTTGAATAATACCTTCACAAAAATAACATAGATTTTCGCATGACATTCTAGCTGACATTTTCAAGTACTCGTCAAATAATTCAGGCACGAGCTCATATGCTAATCGAGGTATTGCATACATACATATTTTAGTAAAGTATATGATTTCTTGCCTCTACTATGATAATGCACATAAAAACGAGTACTTTTAAATTACTCTTTTTATATATGAAACTAATCCCGAAACATCTCCTACGTGTACAAAGAATTTTCAAAGGAGTAATCACTTGAACGTTAATCATCATTTAAAGCATAAACCACAACTTTTTTTTTTTGGAACGACCAACTAAGTAAACGCTGGGTACTCCGTACGCGGCCCTCATTGGCTAAAGGTAGCCCGAGCCGGCCACTAGTCCGGACGGACGGAGCCCCTAGCGATCCACTAATTGAGGGATTCCCCGGATAAAACCCGACCCCCACGCCCGCCAAACGGCACGACAGCGAGGAGCCGATAAAACCGGGTGAGATTAGGACTCGAACCCTGGCAAGCCAGGGTCATCCCTCATATCTCCCATATAAATTGGTGGTAGTGAGATTTGAACCCCTACCTCTCACTAGTAAAGTGAGTGCTCTACCATTAAGCCACATCCAATTTATCATAAACCACAACTTAAGCCACTCTTATCAAAATCAAAGTGGTAGATATTTCAAACAAACCATTGATGACTTCTAGGAGCTCGAACAAGAATATGAATAAATAAATAAATTGTAGTATGAAAGTATTAAGTGATGGGAAAAACACACGACCCGGTCACAACGATAACAACAAATGCGGAATTATCCTCGTTTGACCAAACTTTCCCAACCCGAATGAACCTATAAGGATGCAAACAAATAGGGTATTTAAAACAATAAAAGAACACCAAATTTTAGCGTGGAAACCTCTCAAAATGAGAGTAAAACCACGGGACTCCTAGAGCCGCTTTAAATCCACTATCACCAATAATCAAGCAATACAAAGTCCTCTCTAGATACACTAGAGGCATACAACAATTATCATAAACTTGGAATCAAATAACATCAAGCTATGAAATCAAATCTAAGAATAAAAGAGTAGAATCACCAAATAAAGTTACCCCAAACTTAATCTGAACTTCTCTTCTTTGGCTTCAAAGGTTGTATCACAACACAAAATAAAAGGGATTTAATCACCTTTCTTTTCTTTGGTCTCTGCGCAACACACACAAAAACACACTTTTGTGTGTTGACTGAATACGATAATGGGGTGTAACAACCGAAAATTTAGCAACTTAATAGTAAACGTACGAGATTTCGGTTACTGTCGAAACCGTGACGATTGCGTACGAAAAATTCGGCATTTATGACGTGAGCACATTTGGTCGTGCTTGAAATCCACGAGGATTTAGCAACTTTGGTTATTAGAGATTGATAGTATGTGAAAAATGATGAACATGGGCGAAAACCGTGCGCAAAACGGAGTTCGTATGCTCCCGGAATCGCGAAACGAAGTTAAAAATCAAAATGGTGACGAAAGTGACGTGGGGCGGTACGCCTGGCGCCATGCACCCAGTTGGGGCGATGCTCCCCAGACCATATGTCGGCAAAAACTTTGTTAAAGTGATCAGAACGCATCGGAAACTTCAAAAATCATATTCTCTCGATCTAGCTCGACCTCCAGACGAAAAATCTTCATTCTAAAACTTCAAATCTTCATTTCTGAGGCCCTTGAACATCCAGATCATCCCAGGGATCATATATACAAGTCCTGATCGATGTTTTAACCGCAGAAATTCGTCAGATAGGTAACGGTTCGTTTTAACCTTCTAGTTTGATTTTGATTGATTAGATCTTGATTTTGAACGTAATGAGATAGTTAGGATTGTTGATTATTGCCTAGATGATGCCTAGGATTGATTATAAATGAAGAACACGAAGTTTTAACGGTTAAATCCTTGTTTTGATCCGTTGTGATGCCCGGTTTGCATGAAATCACAACTATGATTATAATGGTTTAATCCATTTGATTATGACAATCTAGGTGATTAGCTTGGTTAATCTTTGAAATACAAAGGTTAAATCTAAGTGTTTCAAACTAATCACAATCATTAACATACTCGTTGGAACGATTATCTGATGTTTGTGATAACTGTCAGATTAGTATGTTAACATGGTTATTAAACATATTCTAAGACTACATTGTGATATTTCATGATATCTGGGTAATCAATGATAAGGATTGATCATTCTAAGCCATTAATCTATTTAGGAACTGTTTTAGCATTACAATCGACAACATTAACTATTTGATGACTATCAAGGCAGTGTCTTTGACATTGGACGTTCAGAAAGATCTAATCAGTAGGTTAAAACATAAATGACTTATTAAGTATAAACGAATGCAGAAATTCACCATTAGTACCAGTTTGTGAGTGATCTTGCTACAGTAAGACATCAGGTGAGTTCTATGAGCCCTCTTATACTATTTTAACGTTTTAGGGCTGATATGCATGTTATAAAGTTATTTTAGGTAAATGATTGTTTTATCTGGCTACGGTCAGATAAGAGAATATGTTAAAGTAAAGAATGTTTCAAGTTGTAAAGTTATTGTATGAAAGTAACACTAACCTGATTAAGGTCAGGTAAAGAATGTTTTCAAGTAAAGAATGTTTTAAAGTAAATAATGCTTTAAGTCTCAACTACGGTTGAGAAGTAAATGATTTTAAGAACCTCAGCTGAAATGTCAAGGATGTTTTAAAGACTCAATAACGGTTGAGAAATGAATGATTTTAAAAGTATCGGCCGAGGTCAATTAAGAAATGTGATTTTGAAGTCCTGGCTGCGGTTGGGCAAATATTGAGCACTGTGGTGCGGTTAATGATTTATGATTATAATGGTTTATGATTATGATGGTTTAAATGATTTAAACTATGTTATGTATGATTGATGTATGTCAAGAAGTATTGTACCGGTATGAGCCGTCAATTTCGGTTGATGGTTTAAAAAGTCCTGTGAAAGAACAGGCAGAAGTCCTGTCAAAAGAACAGGCATAAGTCCTGTGAAAGAACAGGCATAAGTCCTGTGAAAGAACAGGCAGAAGTCCTGTGAAAGAACAGGCCTGTCGACTGTGTGTCGCCAGTTGAGAAAGTATTATGCATGCATAACGTGTTGACTTCGGTCAACAGGACAGGCTACATTTATGCACTGTATGATTGATGTTATGATGTCATGTATGTTATGTATATGAAATGTTTTATGTTTAGTATGATTGAGACTGTTGACTTAGGTCGGCAGTGAAGGCTAATGTTTTATGTATATTAAAGATTTTACTTTTATGAAAAGTTAACTTAGAACTCACCAGCGTAAGCTGACTTGTTTTAGCATGCATGTCAGGTTGAATGATATTGAGGAAGAATGACAGTAGGGCTCATGGCATTCATTGAAGACTACCCTGGCATAGACTGGCTATGTTATAAACCTAATAAAGATATGAGCTTTGTACTAATGTTTGTTTAGGTTTGTATGATACTTTATGTAATCGCCTTAAATTCCGCTGCTATGATAATGTAAATATGATCTAAAGAGTATGGGTTTGATGTTTGCCAACTGAGGGGTTCGGGGCCTCTCAAGTTGGTATCAGAGCCATAGTTTGAGAGATCCGGTCATCTCTAATGACTGGACTTAAACTGAAAATGGGACAGAATGATAAGAATGCCAGTCAAGGGTAGTTTGATGCCATGAGCTGAATGTTATGTATGAGTTAAGACATAGGTGTAAGGTTAGAAAGATAGTTAGAGTCATGCACTTTGGGGTGACGGGATGGGAAACGTTTAGAGCCTATGAGTTAGGTAAATGGTTAATAACACCTGATCAACGTCATTAACGATTTACAAAGCTTATTTCGTGCTAAACTAATCCTGTACTGATTCTCCAACTGTTGCATCCTGTAGGTAGTTAAATGGCTGGACAAAGGGGTAGACCACGTAAGCAACCACAGGAACCTGAAGAACCACATATTGAGAATGAAGAACCCGTCAATGAAGACGACTACGAGCACAACGAGCAACCGGAAGATGAAAACGAGTTTACTCTAGAGCCTATTGTAGTGAAGGCTATTTCTGATGAGGTCTGTAAAGTTTTGGATGATAAGCTACCAGCTTTGATTACAAAAATACTGAAAGATACTTTGAAAGACAAGTCTGAAGGAACTAAGGAGAGCACCAAGGAAGAGGAAGTTGTGATCACCGGAACTAAGAACGGTGATTCTACGTCAGAGAAACGGAAGGGTTGTGATTACAAGGCCTTCAAAGGATGCAATCCACCCTCATTTGATGGTAAGAAAGATGCCGTGGCCACCTGCCACTGGGTTTCGGCTATGGAGGCAGTGATCGCTATCAGTGAATGCCGGGAAGACCAAGCTGTAAAATTTGCAGCTCATTCATTTACTGAAGAAGCTCTATATTGGTGGAATACTATCAAGCAGTCAAAGACCACTAATGATGTGGAGGGCTTAAAATGGGAGGAATTGAAAGAATTAGTTACGAAACACTTTTGTCCAAAGAATGAAATTGATAAAATCGAACGGGAATTTCTGACTTTGAAAGCAGGACGTATGAACCATCGGCAATATACTTCAAAATTCAATGAAATGTCAAGACTGGTCCCTCATTTGGTAAACACGGAGGAACGCAGATTGAAGTTATATGTGGAAGGACTACCACCTAAAGTCCGAACACATGTGAAGGCGCATGCTCCCAGAACTTTTGAATCAACCGTAGAAATTAGCGGCATTGTCTGGGATGATGTTGTTGAAGCTGAACCAACAAAGGAGGAACCGAAGCAAAAGTGGTCACCTAAATTTAAAAGAAACAGAAATGACAAATCCGGACCCCCTATGAAAAGGTTTAGGACGGAAGAAATTGAAAAATGCCCTAAGTGTGGAAAGAGACATAGGGGAGAATGTCTTACGGGGACTACTTTGTGCTACCGTTGTGGAAAGACTGGACATCTCTCTTATGATTGCCCGAATATACCAAAATGTTACAATTGTGGTGGAATTGGTCACATGAGCAGGAATTGTTTTAAACCAAAGATAATGCCTACTGAAGCCATCAAACCTGAAAGTAGCAAGGGAGGTGAGAAACAAAAGGCAAAAGCTCGTGCCTTTACTATGACTAAGGATCAGGCAGATAAAGACCCGGATGTGGTGACAGATACATTCTTGATTAATGATATCCCTGCTTCAGTTCTATTTGATTCTGGTGCAAGTATGAGCTTTGTGGCTATTGCTTTTTGTGATAAACTGTGTGCAAATGTTAAAAAGATAGAAAATGCCTTTAACATAGAAACTGCTCTTGGTAAATCTACTAGAGTAACGGAGGCTATTGATGATGATTGTTACATTGATATAGAAGGTCATAGATTCCCTGTTAAATTATTTGTGATTACGTTAGGAGGTTTCGATGTAGTGTTGGGTATGGATTGGTTGGCCAAACATGAGGCTAACATTGTTTGTCGACGAAATATGATTTTCTTAACGGCTCTTAATGGGAGTTCAGTGACGGTTTACGGGGATAAAGTATTTAACGTGCCTAAAGTCATTTCAATGATTAGGGCGAGTGAATTTATGAGGCGAGGGTGTGGGGCTTATCTGGTTTATGTTATTGATAAAGAAATTAAGGTAAAAGAATTGAAAGACGTACCCGTGGTGTGTAACTTTCCTGATGTATTTCCTGAGGATTTGTCAGGACTTCCACCTGATCGGGAAATCGAATTCCAAATTGATGTTGTGCCAGGAGCTCAACCTGTCGCCAAGGCACCGTACCGTCTGGCTCCAACAGAGATGAAAGAATTAATGACCCAACTACAAGACCTTCTAGACAAAGGTTTTATACGCCCAAGTGTGTCACCTTGGGGTGCACCAGTGTTATTTGTAAAGAAAAAGGATGGAAGTATGAGAATGTGTATTGATTATAGGGAATTGAATAAGCTCACAATAAAGAATAAGTATCTGTTACCAAGGATTGATGATCTATTCGACCAATTGCAAGGGGCAAGTTGGTTTTCTAAAATAGATCTCAGATCAGGGTATCATCAATTAAAGGTGAGAGAACAAGATATTCCAAAGACAGCGTTTCGCACACGTTATGGACACTATGAGTTTCTTGTGATGTCTTTCGGATTAACAAACGCTCCTGCGGCGTTTATGGATTTTATGAATCGGGTGTGCAGACCTATGTTAGACCGATCAGTGATTGTGTTTATTGACGATATATTAATATACTCAAGGAGTGAAGGTGATCATGCGTGTCATATCCGGGAAGTTCTGGAAATACTAAGAAGAGAAAAGCTTTATGCTAAATTCTCTAAATGTGCCTTTTGGCTACGGGAAGTACAATTTTTAGGTCATGTTATTAGTCCAGAAGGCATAATGGTGGACCCAGCTAAAGTAGAAGCAGTAATGAAATGGAATCCTCCGAAAACACCAACGGAAGTTCGTAACTTTCTTGGATTAGCAGGCTATTATAGAAGATTCATCCAGGATTTTTCTAGAATAGCTACACCATTGACGAAATTGACTAGGAAAGAAACAAAATATGATTGGGGTCCAACTCAGGTCCAAGCTTTTGATGAATTGAAAAAGAGATTAACCGAAGCTCCTATTTTAACACTGCCGGATGGTAATGAAGACATGGTTGTGTACTCAGATGCGTCTTATCTAGGCTTGGGTTGTGTACTTATGCAAAGAGGAAAGGTAATAGCATATGCCTCAAGACAGTTGAAAACCCATGAAGCTAATTATCCAACACATGATTTAGAATCAGCTGCTGTGGTATTTGCTTTAAAAATTTGGAGGCATTATCTATATGGAGTTAAATGTACAATCTACACAGATCATAAAAGCTTAAAATATTTCTTTGAACAGAAGGACTTGAATATGAGACAACGAAGATGGCTTGAACTGCTCAAAGATTATGACTGTGAGATTTTGTATCACCCGGGCAAGGCCAATGTTGTGGCTGATGCTCTAAGTCGCAAGACGGAACATCTTGCTATACGGGTTAAGTCTTACAGTTTGGTAATAACACCAGATTTCCTGAATGAACTCAAGGATGCACAGAGGGAAGGATTAAAGGAAAGAAATGTTGGATTCGAAAGAATCTTACGTCAAGTTAAGAATTTAGAAGAAAATGAATTTGGTGTTAAGATTCGATTTGGTCGAATGTGGGTTCCACGAAATGGGGACATCAGGTCAAGAATTTTAGATGAAGCACATAAGTCACGTTACTCTATCCATCCTGGTGCAACGAAAATGTATCAAGACCTTCGAAAGGATTATTGGTGGCCAGGTATGAAGTTTAATGTAATGCAGTACGTAAACAAATGTTTGACATGTGCGCAAGTGAAAGCTGAACATCAGAAACCCTATGGTTATGTGCAACCTTTAGAAGTTCCAGAATGGAAATGGGAACACATCACTATGGATTTTATTACCAAGTTGCCTTTTACGGTGAAACGTCATGATGCTATTTGGGTAATTGTAGATCGGTTAACGAAAAGTGCTCATTTCTTGCCTATACGGGAGACTTATACGTCGGAGAAACTGTCTGAATTATTTGTAAAAGAAATAATTACAAGACATGGAGTACCAGTTTCTATAATGCCAGATCGTGACACGCGATTCGTTTCAAGATTCTGGAAACAGTTTCATGAATCAATGGGCACAAGACTCAATATCAGCACTGCGTATCATCCTCAGACCGACGGACAGTCTGAAAGGACTATCCAAACCTTAGAAGATATGCTCAGAGCTTGTATTATTGATTTTGGTGGTAGTTGGGATGATCATCTACCATTGGTGGAATTCTCGTACAACAATAGCTACCATGCTAGTATTGGAATGCCACCATATGAGGCATTGTATGGACGGCGTTGTAGGACACCGGTATGTTGGGGAGGTGTAGGACAGAAAGAAGTGGGAAGTAAAGTTGCAGTGTTAGATTTGACAGAAAAGCTTCAACTAGTTAAAACGCGAATGAAAGCTGCACAGGATCGACAAAAGTCCTATGCCGATAAAAGACGGAGGCCAATAGAATTTGAAGTAGGGGATCAAGTATTGTTAAAAGTTTCACCATGGAAGGGAGTTATTCGATTCAGGAAAAGAGGAAAGCTAAGTCCAAGATTTATTGGACCTTTTCAAATAATGGCATGGGTTGGTAAAGTAGCGTACCGATTAGATCTGCCAGATGAACTGAGTGGAATTCATCCGACATTTCACGTTTCACATCTGAGAAAATGTCTAGCGGATGATGTAGCATATGTGCCTTTAAATGATATTGAAGTTGATGAAAGGTTGAATTACATAGAAGAACCAGTTGCAATTGTTGATACGAAAGAGAAACAGTTACGTAACAAGGTGATTAGGCAAGTTAAGGTTCAATGGAAACACCGAAAAGGATCTGAGGCGACATGGGAGACCGAAGACGAGATGAAACGACTCTACCCACATTTGTTTGAAATGTAACAGGTTTCGAGGACGAAACCTCTTGTAAGGAGGGTAGATTTGTAACAACCGAAAATTTAGCAACTTAATAGTAAACGTACGAGATTTCGGTTACTGTCGAAACCGTGACGATTGCGTACGAAAAATTCGGCATTTATGACGTGAGCACATTTGGTCGTGCTTGAAATCCACGAGGATTTAGCAACTTTTGTTATTGGAGATTGATAGTATGTGAAAAATGATGAACATGGGCGAAAACCGTGCGCAAAACGGAGTTCGTATGCTCCCGGAATCGCGAAACGAAGTTAAAAATCAAAATGGTGACGAAAGTGACGTGGGGCGGTACGCCTGGCGCCATGCACCCAGTTGGGGCGATGCTCCCCAGACCATATGTCGACAAAAACTTTGTTAAAGTGATCAGAACGCATCGGAAACTTCAAAAATCATATTCTCTCGATCTAGCTCGACCTCCAAACGAAAAATCTTCATTCTAAAACTTCAAATCTTTATTTCTGAGGCCCTTGAACATCCAGATCATCCCAGGGATCATATATACAAGTCCTGATCGATGTTTTAACCGCAGAAATTCGTCAGATAGGTAACGGTTCGTTTTAACCTTCTAGTTTGATTTTGATTGATTAGATCTTGATTTTGAACGTAATGAGATAGTTAGGATTATTGATTATTGCCTAGATGATGCCTAGGATTGATTATAAATGAAGAACACGAAGTTTTAACGGTTAAATCCTTGTTTTGATCCGTTGTGATGCCCGGTTTGCATGAAATCACAACTATGATTATAATGGTTTAATCCATTTGATTATGACAATCTAGGTGATTAGCTTGGTTAATCTTTGAAATACAAAGGTTAAATCTAAGTGTTTCAAACTAATCACAATCATTAACATACTCGTTGGAACGATTATCTGATGTTTGTGATAACTGTCAGATTAGTATGTTAAACATGGTTATTAAACATATTCTAAGACTACATTGTGATATTTCATGATATCTGGGTAATCAATGATAAGGATTGATCATTCTAAGCCATTAATCTATTTAGGAACTGTTTTAGCATTACAATCGACAACATTAACTATTTGATGACTATCAAGGCAGTGTCTTTGACATTGGACGTTCAGAAAGATCTAATCAGTAGGTTAAAACATAAATGACTTATTAAGTATAAACGAATGCAGAAATTCACCATTAGTACCAGTTTGTGAGTGATCTTGCTACAGTAAGACATCAGGTGAGTTCTATGAGCCCTCTTATACTATTTTAACGTTTTAGGGCTGATATGCATGTTATAAAGTTATTTTAGGTAAATGATTGTTTTATCTGGCTACGGTCAGATAAGAGAATATGTTAAAGTAAAGAATGTTTCAAGTTGTAAAGTTATTGTATGAAAGTAACACTAACCTGATTAAGGTCAGGTAAAGAATGTTTTCAAGTAAAGAATGTTTTAAAGTAAATAATGCTTTAAGTCTCAACTACGGTTGAGAAGTAAATGATTTTAAGAACCTCAGCTGAAATGTCAAGGATGTTTTAAAGACTCAATAACGGTTGAGAAATGAATGATTTTAAAAGTATCGGCCGAGGTCAATTAGGAAATGTGATTTTGAAGTCTCGGCTGCGGTTGGGCAAATATTGAGCACTGTGGTGCGGTTAATGATTTATGATTATAATGGTTTATGATTATGATGGTTTAAATGATTTAAACTATGTTATGTATGATTGATGTATGTCAAGAAGTATTGTACCGGTATGAGCCGTCAATTTCGGTTTATGGTTTAAAAAGTCCTGTGAAAGAACAGGCAGAAGTCCTGTGAAAGAACAGGCATAAGTCCTGTGAAAGAACAGGCATAAGTCCTGTGAAAGAACAGGCCTGTCGACTGTGTGTCGCCAGTTGAGAAAGTATTATGCATGCATAACGTGTTTACTTCGGTCAACAGGACAGGCTACATTTATGCACTGTATGATTGATGTTATGATGTCATGTATGTTATGTATATGAAATGTTTTATGTTTAGTATGATTGAGACTGTTGACTTCGGTCGGCAGTGAAGGCTAATGTTTTATGTATATTAAAGATTTTACTTTTATGAAAAGTTAACTTAGAACTCACCAGCGTAAGCTGACTTGTTTTAGCATGCATGTCAGGTTGAATGATATTGAGGAAGAATGACAGTAGGGCTCATGGCATACATTGAAGACTACCCTGGCATAGACTGGCTATGTTATAAACCTAATAAAGATATGAGCTTTGTACTAATGTTTGTTTAGGTTTGTATGATACTTTATGTAATCGCCTTAAATTCCGCTGCTATGATAATGTAAATATGATCTAAAGAGTATGGGTTTGATGTTTGCCAACTGAGGGGTTCAGGGCCTCTCATGGGGCCACAAAAACAAATTCAACAAATTTGCTTCTTCTTCTTTTGACGTCAGAAGGCAGCAACAATACACAAATCAATTTGTGTTCTTAATCCCCCAAGAAGGAAATGACGGCAGCAGCAACAAAAACCACCCTAATTTTTTTTTTTCTTTCTTTCATTTTATACCATTTGTGGGCTCACAACTAAATTGGGCTTTATTATTTGGCATTTCTCATGGGCCAAATAAAAAACCCAACATTAAGAAGTGATGTAAGAAAATGTTAAGGTGCATATGTATTTATATGGGATTTGTTATTAAAAGTATTTTTTTTAATAAATTCATGGAAATCGCTAGGCGCTGTCAGGTCAGTCGATTGGGGAGTTGCGAGTACTCGGATACGGTAAATGATAAAAAGAATAATTTTTAAAAAGTTATATATATATATATATATATATATATATCAAATATAATATGTTTACTAGTATATATAACATATATAGTGAATATCAATAGAAATTAGATGTATATATATATATATATATATAGGGAAAATTAAACAATAATTGGTGAAAAACAATGCGAACCAGTGAAAAACAGGGAAAATCGGTAAAAAATAGTGAAAAACCGAGTTGGTCCGAGTTGGCCGAGTTTGACCGAGTTGGCCCGAGTTTGACCCATTTGCTCTGAGTTGGACAGGGTTTTTATGGCCGAGTTTGTCCGAGTAGGTCCGAGTTGGTCTGGCCGAGTAGGAGAAAATCGGTTCGGCCGAGTACTCGGCCGGCTAGGCCGAGTTTTACAACACTAAATAAATTAAACCATTGCACAAGGGTAATACTGATACATGGATCCTTTAATGACTCCAATTACCCAATTGGGTGACAGAACCGGTATAAAAGGAGAGAGAGGTGTTTGCATGATGGATTTGAGTGACTGGTGGCAACTTACCGATTTCCTTAGCGCAAATATTGTTTTGTGTTAAGTCTGACAGTTTTTCTAATTGTAGCTTTCGTTCTAACTGGATGGGTCAGGTTACCATGCTCTGTTCTTCGGGTAAAAGGGTGACATATTTGCCAGTGTGATCCCAGATAATCGAATGTTTCCTGTTAAAAAAAGACAGCTTATTAAAAATAATTCTAGTTTTAATAAAGATTCTTTGATATATTTATTATTAACTTTTCCTCCAACTAGTTCTTTTGCAATGTAATATTAACTAGTTCAATGTCTCTTGTAAACATCTAAGCACAATAAAAATTACTTCAAAATTTTTGTCACTCTCAACTGCAAACCGAAAAATACTACGTTGTAAAGTAGGTGTCATTATGCCGTAAAACCTAAAAGTAAGTCATTCAAAAAATTGAGGTTAAGAAATCATACTCTTTTTCGTAAAAGCAAACAATAAGCAAAGCCAATGTAAACATAGCCACAAAATGAAGAAAAAAACTAAAAATAAAAATAAAACAAAAATAAAAATAAAACAAAAAAATGGCGCATGAAAAAAAGGTTCCACCAAAGGAAAAAAGCTGTTCTATTCATTTCAAATTCTCGCTTTCTCAACTTCGAACTCATATTTTATACAACAAAACATTGTTAAAGATAAACGAAAAACACGATGAAAATGTTTTTAATTATAAAAACTCACTATGTTTAAACAAAAGTAACTTTAAATAAATTCAAACTATTTTTAACCAAAGAAAATGTAAATATTATTTATGAAATTGAGCAAAGGAATCTTGAATACGTAAAAAAATGACACTCAATGTGGAAATTAAAGTTTAGGATACAAAGCAGCACGTTTTGTTTAGGTGAGAGTCTAGAAAATATAACTATATTTTTTTAATGATATATGATGCAACACCATTATTTGAATTTGTGTCCTCACGTGACAAAATTTTAACCGTTTTAATTGTTTAACATGTTTCAGATAATACTTATTAGGAATTTTCATCAACAAGAGTTAAATGTTACAATAAACTGAAAGGTAAGCAACAACTAGTTACGTTACAACCATCTTTTAAATTGCAAATTTAAGGTATCTCTGATGAAAAAAAAAAAAAGCAAAGCACGTCGTAAAAATTAGGGATATTATGTCGTAAAACTCGAACATGAAACAAACTGGAGCACAAATATCAAAAATCATAAACTACGAACCTCGATCTGACCATTGGCAGTAGCTATGTGAAGAGTAGAACCCAAAAATCGAGTCTTATATATGAACTCAAGGGATTCGGGTCTGAAAATCAGGGCAAACCATCAATGAAGGTTTGTCATGTAATCTGGCTTTTAGTTAGCACAAGTCACAAGCTATAAGCTTGGTCCTTTTCAAAGGTGATGGAGGACGAAGGAGGCTGGGAAAATGTCGCAGGCAGGAGGCGCGGGAAGAAGACAACTTGGCAACGAGGAAGAAGGGATTCTTCATTTCAAAGGCAGATTACCTTCTATGTTGCTAATTTGCCTTCAAATTGCACCACTAAGGAGTTACAACAGGAGTTCTCAAGATACGGCAAGGTATTAGATGTCTATATTGCGGGGAAGAAGGATAAATCTCACTGTCACTTCGGCTTTGTGAGATTTCCGGAAGTTGGTAATCCGATGCAGCTGGAATGGGATCTTAACAACATTAAGCTTAAGAACTTGAAGATTTCAGTAAACATTGCTAAATACGACAAGCACGACAAGGCTCAAAGATTTCATCCTGTGCAAAAACAAAGGAAGGTGTATAAATCAGATTATTCGAAGAATCTAGCTGGCCATACGAGCTCATGGAGGGTGGGGGGAAATCATTTAAGGAGGCGGTTTTGAACTCAAATGGCCCGGAGCCTAGGAGGATCGTCGTTCCGGACAATTGCTTCTAATCTTTGAATGAAAGAAAGTGCGGTGATTTTTATTGTAACATTTGCTTCATATTTATAACGGTATCTACAACTGCATGGTCTCTTTGCATGCACTTTGCAAAGCATAGTAAATTGAATATTAAAAAAAAAGCTGGTAGAATAATAATGATTAGAATTCATGGTCTTTGCATGCAGTAATTGGATGAATAAGTTAAAAAAAAAAAGTTGGTCTCATTAATGGTCGTGAAATGAATTGCATGGGAAAGAGAGGTGGCATGCATGCAGTACTCCACCACGTTTAAAAAAAAAGAAGCCGGTGTGCATGAGACAAAACAGACTCCGCTTGTGGGAATTGCGGATTCTCAAGCACCTCCGCTACTGCCATGAACGGATCCGCTGGTGGCTTTAACAGATTCCAACTTCCATGCCTAGGTCCGCTACTGTCATGAACGAACAACCTATAAACCAAATGCAATCGTTGACTTCACTAGTTTCCATTACAAATCTAGAGAATACACCATTTTGGCAAAAAATTCGGAGAGTAATAGATTTAAGGGTGCTATGTTCATTGAGTGAGTTGCTTATGGATCAAGACAATCTTACCATCAGGCACTTAGGAGGGTTGAATGTCCTATTAACATTTATTAATATTAAGGAATCTGAGGTATTCCTTTCAAATACGCAAGTGTGGAAATCTTGGTTCTTAAGCTTAGAAAAATGGGAAGGTAATTTCATCCTATCTGAAAGGATAGCCTGGCTGCGTATCCATGGAGTACCTGTTCAGCTATGGGATGCCAACATATTTAACAAGGTGGCCGGTGTTTTTGGAAGGGTGGTACAACCATCGGAGGTTTGTTTACTTGATCTGAATCTTACCCAGGATTATGTAGCTATCATAACAACATGTCTAGAACCCATAAATGGCGGGATTACACTGGCATGGCAAGATAAAACGTTTAATTGCTGGATCACGGAGGATAAAAGGGAATGGGTGCCCAGTTTCGTTTCCAATTCTTCCGTGTCAGTCCATGGAACGCCGATGAAGGATGTGCCGGAACCAAAACCCCAACCGGCCGAGGATGGTGAAAACGAACAGTCAATCTCTGAAGGGGGATAGACGCATGCTCCGGAAAAAACACAATCATTTCATGAACCTTTTCGGTTCACATCCCAGAAAGGTGGAAAGTCCCCATGCAGACTACGTAGATTACCAAGGAGGAGAGAAGGAGAATCTAGCCGCCATCTTTCAAATTCCTCTGTTGGGTCACCAAACGAGTTGAGGCCCAAAAAGCGATCCAGGCCTAATTTTGAACCAGGAGTTGGGCTTCATCAAATGTCACAATGGGACACACTTGATCTAAACTCCACCCCGTATAACTCCTCGATGGTTCCGGATTCTATGGCCCAAGATTCGGGAAATGCTGAAGTTGAAGGCCCAGTGGACCGTGGAGGGTCAGATCACTCGGTCGATGGTCAATCAATAAGGGAGCTAAAGGCTGAAATTGCAAATACGATTAAAATTGCTGAAGATGTAGGGATTCATATATCCAATTACGAAAATGAGGTTGGTGATATCATCTTGGAGGAGGGAGAAATTAACATCTTCCAATGAATTTCTTATCTATAAACATTAGGGGGGCGGGGGATCCTAATAAAGCTTCTTGGATTAGATCCCTGAAAAAGGACCACAAAATTGATTTTATTTCCTTACAAGAAACACAATTTTCTGATGTTTCCAAAATCAAACCAATGTCGTTCTGGGGCAACTATGTTGGTGAGTCTATTGGTGTAAATGCCCAAGGCCGATCTGGAGGACTCTTATGCATCTGGGATTCCACCAAGTTTTGCAAACAATCCGAAACTTTGGAAAATAACTTCATTCCGGTTAATGGGAAAATTAAAGGATATGATGATTACTTTCACATTATGAACATCTACGCACCACAAGATGGACGTGAGAAGGAGGCATTATGGGAAAGGATTGAAAGCCTAATTGCAGACAACGCAGGCTACTGGGTAACTCATGGGGATTTTAATGAAGTTAGATCACCGGAGGAAAGATTAAACTCGGAGTTCAATCCATCTGGATCGCTGGCTTTTAACAATTTCATCTTCCAATGTCAACTGTCGGAGTATCATATGGAAGGATATAGTTATACATGCATGAAAGGTTTGGGTGATAAGTTTAGCAAATTGGATCGTTTTTTGGTGAATGATAACTTCGTTAATGCATGGCCTAATGCATCTGTCAAGACGTTGGACAGGAAGTACTTGGATCATAACCCTATTATTCTGTTAACCACTAATGTTGATTTTGGTCCAACCCCATTTAAGTTCTTTAACTCATGGTTTAGGCTTGAAGGATTGGAGGAGGTGGTTATTTCAGCTCTTGAATCAGTTCCTAGAGGCGACAGGCCGGATGTGGGGCTATCATCAAAACTTAGGGCAGTCAAGTATGCCCTTAAACGTTGGATCAAACTTATTAAGGCAAGGAATAATGAGAGCCTAATTTCCCTGAACCAGAAAGTCTGTGATTATGAGAAAGCAGCGGCAAGTGGCACTCTCTCGGAGGTTGACAAAGCGAACTGGGAATCGGTCAAGAATGAGATTGCGATACTTGAGCTAATAAGGAAGGAGGATATTAAACAGAAATCTAGGATCAAATGGGCAGTAGAGGGGGATGAAAATTCATCCTTCTTCCATGGAATTATGAATCATAATGTAAAGAACAATCGGATTAATGGGTTACAAATAAATGGTGTGTGGTGCTGTGAACCTTCAAGGATTAAAGAAGAGATTTGGAGCTTTTTTAAGACCAAGTTTATGGAGCCTTGCCTTAATCGTCCATCGTTCACATGTCCATTCTCAAAAAAGCTATCAGTGGAGGAAGGCAACATGCTTATAGTACCATTTACGATGGAGGAAATTAAAGCTGCTGTTTGGGAATGTGGAAGCAACCGAGCTCCGGGACCAGACGGTTTCAACTTCGCTTTCATTAAGCATTTTTGGGACTATCTGAAGGAGGAGTTTAAAGCAACTATGGAAGCATTTTACCATAAAGGTAGCATTTCTCCCAGCTGCAGTTCATCGTTTATCTCTTTAATCCCAAAAAAAACGGATCCAGGAACACTAAATGATTACATGCCAATTAGTTTAATTGGATGCATCAACAAGGTGATATCAAAGGTGCTTGCTAACAGGATAAAGAGAGTCATGGACTCTATCATATCTGATTCACAAACGGCTTTTTTGGGAAATAGGAACATCACGGACGGTGCACTGGTTTTAAATGAATCAATTTCGTGGCTTAGGAAGTCCAAAACACAAGCGTTCCTACTAAAAATTGATTTCAATAAGGCTTTTGACTCCATTTCATGGAAATATCTCGATGTTTTGCTGGGTCAAATTAACTTCCCGAACAGGTGGAGGAAATGGATTAAAGGTATACTGGAATCCTCAAAAGTATCAGTTCTAGTCAACGGAGCGCCAACTAGCGAGTTCAAATGCCAACGTGGTCTTCGGCAAGGTGATCCATTATCCCCATTTCTTTTTATTATTATCATGGAGTGAGCTGTTACATTAATAGTGCTTGTAATATGGAGCTGCTTCGGGGTATCAAGTTTAAGTATGGTGAATTGAGGTTGTCCCATTTGTTTTTCGCGGATGATGCAATAATCATGGGCGAGTGGACGACTACGAACTTGGCTAATTTAAGGAGACTAATGAGGGGTTTCTATCTTGCATCGAGGTTACGGATGAACATGAATAAATGTAGTTTGGTTGGTCTAAATGTTGAAGAGATGGCAGTTAAAAGGATGGCAGACTCACTTCATTGCCAAATTGGGTTGCTCCCTTTCACTTATCTTGGCCTTGTAGTTGGGGCTAATATGAATCTTATTCGGAACTGGAAACCGGTAATTGATGTTTTTGAACAACGGTTATCCCTTTGGAAGCAAAGAACTTATCTATGGGGGGAAGAGTGGTTCTAATCAAATATGTCCTCAATAGCCTTCCAACTTACTTCTTCTTCATATATAAAGTTCCCGTGGCTGTGGTGCAGAAGCTTGATAAAATAAGGAAAAATTTCCTATGGGGTGGTGCAGAAAGACATCATAAAATTCATTGGGTAGCTTGGGACAAAGTGATAAAACCAAAGGAATATGGAGGCCTCGGCCTGGGGTCATTATCGGATATCAACCTTTGTCTTCTTGCAAAATGGTGGTGGAGATTCAAGATGGAACAGCCGACCTTATGGCATCGAGTTATTAACTCAATTCATAACATTACTGTGGTCGGGGACTTAATACCTAGTAGACCGATTGTCTCGGGTGTCTGGTCAAATTTATCTAAGTTAGATGGTTGCTTTCATCGAAGAGGGCTTAATTTAAAAGTTTTGTTTAAAGGTGAGGTGGGAGATGGTAGATCATTATGTTTCTGGTCGGATCTTTGGATAGGTGAACTCCCTCTTTGTTTCAAGTTTAGAGAATTGTTTAAGCTTGAAAGGAAGAAATGGTGCCGAGTTGGTGATAGGGTGTCTCAATCATCTTCTGGACAATTGCTGAAATGGGAATGGAGGACTGAACCGTGGGAGGATAAACAAAGGGATGAACTGGAGGCTTTGAAGACTTTACTATCGAATGTAACACTTTCCATTCAAAAAGACAGATGGGTGTGGCTTGGCTCAAAGGATGGGGTGTTCTCAGTATTATCTTTGAAAGTAAGGCTTCCAATTGAACCAAACGGTAACTTTATTCTCAAATAGAGCAAATGGGTTCCAGGCAAAGTCAATATGGTTGCATGGAGAGCGGCTATGAACAGGCTTCCAACCCACATGGAGCTACGGAAAAGAGGAGTGGTGGTTCAGTTTATGGCCTGCCCGTTGTGTAATGACAATGATGAATCAGCCGAACATCTATTCATTACTTGTCCGATTGCAAGTGTTATTTGGCAGGTTCTATCACAATGGTGTAGGATACCTCCTATTTTCGCTTTTCAAATAAGGGATTTGTTCGAGATTGCTAGCAATCTAAAGGGTGACAACACCAATAGGAATCTAATTCAGGCGGTCATTATCATTGGTGTGTGGTGCATTTGGAAAACTCGCAACAAGGTTGTATTCAATGGATCAACAACTTCAATTGGTAGAATTGTGGAAGAGGTTAAAAGTATGGGCTTCTTATGGATCAAGAATAGATCCAAGCATCATGCATTGGATTGGGATAGGTGGAAATGTTTTCAGTTTCAGGGGGTTTGTTAGTGTAATGTTGTAACTTTGGTGTTGTTTTTCCTTTCTAGCAACTTGCTAGTTTGGTTTGGTTTTAATAAAATTTTTCTGCCGTTCAAAAAAAAAATATATGAACTCAAACGTGACACGAACATTCATGGGTTTACAGAAACATGAATTGTTTCGACCCGAAATTTTTTATTTTGTTGTTTTTAGGATATAAATACTTTTCGAAATATAATTTTATAACAAAAATACAAATAATTATAAATTATATGTTAATTATTGTATTTTAAAATTTTAATATATAATACATAACCATAACCAAGTTAACATAAAACAAAATAAAAAATAATCAAATACACATAATTGTATTAGATGGGTCAACGTGTGAATTTGACCAGTTGACCGGGTTGACACGAACCGACATGTTTCGCTAAACGGATTCGCAAGTTTAAGCAAAATCTAACCTAAAGTCATTCATACTAAACCTGTAAACCCAAATATGTTAATATCATGTTATGTTCGTTTCATAATTTCTTGTGTGTAAGAAATTTACTACTTTACTACACACCACCCTCCTTTCTTTCTCATTCTTAAATGTTCTTAAAAACTTAATTTTCAAAAACTTCTTAAATTATTTTTTTTGCTATAATTTGCTAATATTTTAGATTTCAAAATCTGTTTTTATTTAATTTCCATCATGTTCGAGATATTGCTTTTTAATCTTGTTTTTTTTGTTTTTTGTTTTAATTAGTCGGTATCGAGTGGCATATTTATAAGGTTATTTAATTTGTTGAAGTTTGGGGGCGATGTTAGGAGTTGCAAGCAGGAAAAAGATGTAACCGCAAGTCAATTCGAAGGAAGGATGTATACTTTAGCGGGATTTCTTGGTGAAAAAAATGTTTTTAGCATGAAAAGACATTTATACCCTCATGGCTAATCTTTTAACTGGATTCAACCAATGTTTCCAGAACCGAACCAGACGTCGAACCGGTCTCCTTACTGTTCAGAGGTCCTACCGGTCGGACCGGTCGAACCGGATGATTTTATAAACATTTTATAAATAAGTATATATAAAAAATCAAAAAAATATTAAAAATTTAAAAATTAAAAAAAAACCGGTTCAACCACCGGTTTTCCGGTCTGGCCGGCTGGTTCACCTAAAACGACCCAATACCCCTAACCGAACCGGTTCACCCACCGGTTTCCGATTCGACCGGTCCGGTTTTCAAAACACTTGATTCAACGGAAAATTTTAATATTTGTTAGGTTGAAGGACGTAAAGTTAACATTATTATTATGTGTAATTTTTGAAAACAAAAAACCTGTAATCTTAATATTAATACGAAACAATAATGCTTATAACATCTCTCTTTTTTAATCATTAATATCTGATTATAAATAATTTTTGTCCTAAAGTCAGTCAACTTTCGATATATGTTTCTATGATATGTAATTTTTTTTAAAATTGTTTAAATTTTTAAAATGAGAGAAACATATATGAATCTTTATTAATGATAAGTTAATTTTTTTAATTAACTTGAAGTAAGATTTAATCCTGAAAAGAACAAGTTCATGAATTGATAAAAAAAGTTTTAAAATTGTTTAATGTAAGCCAAATTGAGAAAAAAAATAATTTAATACTTATAAATATTTATATATGTCTCCTTTGACTCGATTAATTTTAAAAAATTTAAATATTTATAAAATATTATATATGATTGGAACACGTAATGAAAGATAAGTAACTTTAAGACAAAAATATGTCATGCATCTCGTCTAGTAAGCGCATAATAGTTCGAACTTCTAATGAAAGTTAGTATAAAGGGTACTATTGTTACAAAAATAATGCCTTGCATCATTTATGTAATTATTTTTTAATTTATGAACATACTATAAAATTAACGGAAAAAATAATGTAATTTTTCCCTTGTTGGCTTGTTGCCATCCAGAGGATTTTTGTACTAGATTCTTTATTGTACTGAATTTTTGTGTTTTTTGTATTATATTTTTGTTTTTGTAAAATTTTTTATTTTTTTTTGTACAATATTTTTATTTTTTTACAAGATTTTTATTATTCTGTACTAGATTTTTCGATGTTTGTACTGGATTTTTTTTGTATACGATTTTTTGTATACGATTTTATTTTTTTTACTGGATTTTTTATTTTTTGTGCTAGATTTTGTTTTTCGTACTGAATTTTTGTTTTTATTATTTTTAGCATGTTACATGTCAAAATCTTATTGGTTCTTACTCTTCTTAGACACAAATCTCTTCTTAGTGGATCCAACCCCTATAATTTAGATATAAAACAAATATTATATTCTATAATAATTTGGTTTTTCTAAAAAATGTTTTTTAATAATGTATCAAAATATATCTTTTTTTTCAAAAATATATAAAAAATATATTTAATATTATTATTTAATATGAGAATACGAGATATATTTAATAGGAAAGAGATGCATTAAATCAAAGTTAAGGTGCTCTCAAAATGTCATGTGTCCCTACATATCTTCATTTATCAAAATAGGTAGATAGACTGATACAAATAAGAGATACGTAGAAAAATATCGGAAATTAAACTATGACGAGAACGCCTATGCGTTAAATGCCACCGCAAGATGGACACTCCGGAGATGGAGACATCTTGGTCCTCTTGGATAGAAGAAGTGTGGTTTACGTATAGGTTTGGCGAGAAACTGGTTAACATGCTTGTTGTCACCTAAACTATATAAACCGCACCAATCTTCGTTTTCTTCCAGGGGCAAAGCTTCTTTAGGGCTGGGAGGAGACCGTCCCCCTCTTTTTTCGTCCGTAATGTTAATTTTTGGGCCAAAAAGGTTATTTTTATTTAAATATAGTGGTTTCGCCTCCTTGCTTCAAAAAATTAAAATGTCTCTTGCCTGTAGTCATTTTTTGCCCCCTTTGAAAGTTTTCAAGCTCCGTCGCTGTTTTCTTCGATTAAAGATTTTTGCGGTGCATGTTGGATTGACCGGCTAGTATATGGAGTGGATATTTTGGATGCATATGTGATGAGTAAACTTAAAAGCAGACCTTATAGCCTTATAGGCTTCTTTTTGTGGACCGGTAACAGCGCAATCTCTTCATGGCCTTATTGTGGTCTTAGTGAGGATTCCTAAGGATCCATTATCCATATAAGTCTCCGGCCATCCGGTAAGTTTGGGTTTATCCACCTCTATTTTTGGGCTTCTCAATGGCTTGGTTTGGGTTAGTTTGTGTTAGTGTGTATATATATATATACAAGTCTAAATTCAAATTCACTAGCTGAAATAGAGGTAGCCAACGTACCTGGAACCGGAACCGAGGAACCGAACCGGAACCGGTCGTACCCGAACCGTTAGGTCCGGGGCGATTCCAGGTTTTCAGAAAAATTGGAACCGGAACCGGAACCGGAACCGGTTCCACCCTTAAACTGGTCAAACCCGAACCGGAACCGGCAAAAAACCGGTTGGAACCGGTCAAAAACCGGAACCAGTTCTTGACTTTGTTGACCAGAACTGGAACCGGTTCCGGTTCCAAAAAAACCTGGTTTGGCCACCTCTAGGTTGAAACACTTCAATAGTTAAATGAACAAATTGTTTATATTTTAGATTGGAGGCTCATTTCTTCTTCATTGAGAATGAATCATTTATCATTTTGGTTATGACATGTTTTCATTATCTCACCATACGATTGCTCTTAAAAAATGTTCTTGTAGTCCTCAATCTTATAATTACCAAAAAAAAAAAAAACCTACATACACTATCTAACTAGAGTTTTATCGTCTTGTTTTATTGTTTTTTTTTTATATTGTGACATGTTTTTATATACTTTGATAGGTAAAACTCTTTCTTACATCATTGTTTTTGGTTTTTTGATTCAACTTTTCAACTTTATATCTATCTTTGTTTTTTTTTTGACTACACTGATGTCACTAAAAACAACGATTGATGGAATTCTAACTCTCACTTATTCCTTCTGAAGTCTAAACATAACTATATTTGTTTACCGTCAACATTAATGTTTACCAAAAAACATCATGACCTCACTTTGTTTTCAACTATTGGAAACTTTATAATATCCATTTACATCCTCATCAATTAGAAATGCATTTATCCATCAACCCATGTATATATGAATGTATAAAGAAAAATAAAGCAACCTTAAGTAACTTTTGGGATCAAATGGCATCCCATATTCCCATTTTGCAACTGTGATTTCTCTTGCTATTGTTGTTGGCACTACACTCGCAAGTTTTGGGATTTACATTTGATGATTTCAAATATGCCTGGCAAAAAAGACAGGTTGTGTTGGGTAACGGGTCAGAACGAGTTCGGGTCAGGATGGATGCATGTCAGAACGGGTTCTAAACAAAATTAGTTCGGGTTTAAATGGATTGTTCTTAAAAAACATCAATTTAATTTAACTTTAGATGTGTTATAAGTAAACAAATAGCCCATTTAGATAATTTTTAGTGATTTTCTCATCAAATATGTTATTAATCATTCTTAAATGTTTGAATCCATTCCATTTACATACTTTTTTGCTTACCCATCTTGACCCTCATTGTGTTTAACTGTTTAAGTGCTACCCATCTCAACTCATTTAATATTATGATGGTACCCATTATACTACAATTGTTTACCCAAACCAACCCATTTCCTTTGATATGGACGCAAATTGCCACCTCTAATTCCAAAGCATGTTTCAAGTTTCAAAATATATAATTAAATGTGTATTTTAATTAGTATATTTGTAGTTAAATACTTAAAGTGCACTCCAAAGAAGCGGTGTAGTGGTTAAAGTGGATGGGAGACAACCTATATGTCTCAAGTTCAACCTCCACTTATAGCAATTTTCTTGACCCGGTTGCTTGCAGCCATGTTTTACTTGTATCTCTCAGTTAATCGGATATTGGGGAGATTATATATATATGGGGGTAAGATCCAATAAGAACAAGATTTTGCCTAAGAACAGTAAGAACAATTTAAAAATGACATTTGACAACTTTAACGAACTCCGATTGAACTCATTTCGGATGCATTAGAACCGTCTCGTTGAAACTTAAACCCTAACTCTAAACTCTAAAGCTAAGTCCTAAACCCTAAAGCTAAATACTAAATCTAAACTCTAAAGCTAAAATTAAAGCTAAACTCTAAATTAAGTTAAACCTAAAACCTAAGGCTAAAAGCTAAACCATAATTTTGAACCTTAAAGCTAAATCTTAAACCTTAAAGCTAAATCTTAAACCTTAAAACTAAACCCTAAACCCTAAACCCTAAAAAGAAATCTTAAATCCGAAAGTTAAACCTAAAAAACTAAATCTAAACCCTAAAAGCTAAACTTTAAAGTCAAACGCTAAGCTAAATTATAAAATCAAATTTCTAAACCCTAAAAGCTAAATCCTAAATGCTAATATCGTAGAGTTCGACGAGACGGTTCCAACGCATCCGGAATTAGTTCAATCGGATTTCGTTAGAATTGTCAAATATTTTTTTAAATTGTTCTTATTGTTCTTAGGCAAAATATCCTTCTTATTTGAACCTCCCTCTATATATATGATAATCAACATTTGTGGGGATGGAAAATTAATTGATGTTCTTGAGTTTTGTTGCATGTGAGTTGAAATTACTCACTTAATTTCACAGTCTCACGAGTTGGTACTCTTAATAAAAAGTCTAACAAATCGGTACTCTTAATAAAAGTTTGTATTGATTTTATAAAAATTAATATTTGAAATATCTTTACATAAAAAAAAACCCATATCATTATGATAAATAAATAATGTTTTTGTTTATATGCGAAATGTAGTTCCCTTAAAAATTTCCCCTTACATGTTAAATCTCATGTATAATTAGGTATTGCCCTAAACATAATTGATAATTTGTCTCTCATCAAAAGGAGAAAAATAGAATGTCAATGGTTCATTTGAGAGTGGCCATTCAATTATATGGAAAGAAAAAATAATCATAATATTCTTTTAATTCATTAAAAAAGAATAAAAAAATATATATTTTAAAAAAATATATATAAAAAATGGAATTGAAATATCAAAGAAAGAGGGAATAATGCTACCATCATCTCCCCATTACTTCAATAAAAAATTTGAAAGTTGTTTTAGAATGATTCATGTCTCCATATATTGACCACTCAACCTTTTCATAGTTTAAAAAATTAGACATGAGCACGCCTTTTATATGAATTAAAATAATAAATGCGTGCAAAATTGATTATGAATACGGTTAAAGACGTAAACTTTAACCTGAAGATATATTAAATTGTGGTGTGAATATCAATTGTCTAATTCATTTATTTATTTATAAGAAACTCAAACATGTTTGATGTTTGTAAACCAGACAAGAACAATATTATTTATTATTTCATAATTAGATTATAACTAATACACACACATATATAGCCTTTATGTATAAAAATATACATATTGTTTTTATTTAGTTAATTTTATCACACACACACATATATATAATATTAAGTAAAGATTGTATAAATAACATTATCGTTTAGAATAGCGAGTATGATCGAGCTCGATAAGTGAACCTCGTATTTAAACTCGTTTATTAAACAAGTTTAGTGTTAAACTTGAGCTTTTAAAAAAATTAAGTAAAAATTATGCAATAATTAATAAGGTTATCCAAAATGTTCGTCGGTTTATGCTCGTTCCAAAAAAACTCGAAAAAAGCTTGTTAGGATTTCTCTCGGTTTTAAACGAGCCAAGCACGAGTCAAGGTAAGCTTGCTCGTCGCTCGCTCGGATAATTGCTCATTTGGTTTGCTCGTATGGCTCGCTAAATTATATATATGTGTATATATATATATATAATTAAATTTGTTTATTAACACTCATAGATCATAAGTTTTTGACGATGAATGATGATGTTTGTGTGTTCGAACTAATAAATAATGATGTTAAAGAACTATTCAAAGAATAAAGTTTTTTATGCTTTCGTATTATGACAATTGTAATTTATGAACTTAATTTTTGTTTTGAATTTTTATGTGGTTGAACGAATTTTTTTTATTATTGAGTTTGGAACTGATAAAATATTTTGAATAGGCATTAAATATTATTTTGAAACCGAGCCAAAACGAACCAAGCTTAACCGCTTTGTTTTAAAGGAGTTGAGCAACGAGAACAACATTTGACTCGATTTTGCGAATACAAACAAAGCCAAACTGCTTGATTTTTAAACAAAACGAGCACGAACATAACCTCACTTGATTCGGTTCGAGTCATAAACAACCCTATACAATATAGATATTTATAGAAATCAATATTCATATAAAATTGTTCTCCGTCTTAACCAATTTAAATAAATAAAGTAAAGATAAGACTATTTTTTTTATATAGCAAACTTTCACACTCAATTTTCGCATCTCTATACTACTTAAATAAAACGCCATTAACACTTTCTCAATTCACCGCCAATCCCTCAACCGGCGGTTGTTTCCGGCCAACTTCCGCCGGAACTCCTCCGTAACTACCTAACTCCAACAACACGATGGGGCAAAACCTTAGTTGCAGAATCCAAGATGAACATGAGTTATTCACAGCGGTTCAGTTTGGGGATTTGGAGACTGTAAAAACACTTTTGGAGAAAGATCCAAATCTTATTCGACAAACTACTGTTTTTGATCGCAATTCTGCTCTTCACATAGCTGCTGCCAATGGTCAGATCGAGGTTCGTAATTTGTGATTTCGTGATATTTGTGCTCTAAATTGTTGCTGTATTCAAATATTTGAACTGTATGATTGATAAGTGCTTTTGATTTTGATTGTTTGACCGTGGTATTGTATGTGATATGATCCAGATTGTATGTTTGATTTTGGAGAATCGATCAGTCAATCCTGATTCTTTGAATCGTCATAAGCAGGTGTGTTTAGTGTTCTTGTAATTTGAAGCTTCTGTAACTTTATGATTTTAAGTATACTGAGTTTGTGCGTTTGATTGATGAATTTAGACGCCATTGATGTTGGCTGCAATGCACGGGAAGATCTCCTGTGTTGAAAAGCTCATTGAAGCTGGTGCTAATGTATGTCAGTTTTATCAGTTTTCAAACGTTTATGATTGCCTAAAGTGGGAGTTGATGATGATTTTGTTGAAATTGATTAGCTAATGTTGATGAAACTTTCAAAATTGACAGATTTTGATGTTTGATTCATTGAATGGAAGAACATGCTTGCACTATGCTGCTTATTTTGGCCATTCAAATTGTCTCCAGACAATTCTTTCATCTGCCCAGACGTCCCACATTTCGGTTTCTTGGTATGATAAGGTTTTCAAAAGCGTGTTTTGGTCCTGAAAGCCAAGGCACGAGTCAATGCTTTATGTATAATTCAATAAGCCAAATGGACAACTAAAAATTGAATTTCTGTCATCTTGCTTACATACAAGTCCTTTTGACCATTTTACATTTAAGTGTTTTTGACCATTTTTACATATTAACCTGCTCAGTTTGACCTAGATGTGTATGAAGCGCCGCCTCAAAGCCCCTAAAGTGTTTTTCAGATTATACGTGTGTCTCAGGCACACTTTTTAAACCCAAGCTTATATGTTTATTCCTTTCGATCAAATCAATATAATTTCCTCAAAACTTTTGGCTTCAAATTTCTTTAGATTGATGTTGGCTATTCACAATTCAGGGGATTTTCACGATTTGTGAATATCAGAGATGGTAAAGGGGCAACACCATTGCACTTGGCGGCTCGTCAAAGACATCCCCAATGCGTTCATTTACTCCTTGACAACGGGGCCCTTGTTTGTGCCTCCACCGGTGGATTTGGGTACTAATAATTTGCAAATTGGATGTTAATTAAACAAACTATAATCTATTGGCGGATAATAATCCATATTGGTAATTTGACCCCCAAGAAACCCAAAACTTTCACTTCAGTTGTCAATGACAATTCCATTAACATAATCATCATAGAATTACACTTGATTTACACTCAGTTTCTCTTGTGAGGTTTCTGATTTCGTTTATAGTCATTGTTATGAGCAAAATTGAATGAAAATCAAGTGTTTATCCTAGATGATTATGCTACTGCGATTGTTCTTGACAACTAAAGTGAAAGTTATGAATCTCATTAGTTAAATTGTTAGGATAGATTATTATCTGCCAATGGGTCAGAGTTTGGATTACTAAAATCCAATTTCCTCTAATAATTTGATATATAACATCCTTTTGCAGTGTTCCTGGTAGCACACCACTTCATTTAGCTGCGAGAGGGGGTTCAATGGATTGCATCCGAGAACTATTAGCTTGGGGTGCTGATCGACTTAATAGAGATGCATCAGGGTAAGCTTTTTCATAATCAGTAAATATTAAATGTAATTGCAGATTAGTAGTTAAAGCCTTACAATAATCCTGGATCTGCTACTGATTTTTTAAATAAAATATAGGAGAATACCATACATGGTTGCTTTAAAACATAAAAACCGAGCATGTGCAGCCTTACTAAACCCTTCATCCCCGGAGCCACTAGTGTGGCCATCACCATTGAAGTTCATTAGTGAGCTTAATCAAGATGCTAAAGCTTTGTTAGAGCAGGCTCTAATGGAGGTTAATAGGGATAGGGAGAGACACATTTTAGAGGGTTCAGGCTGCTTGGTGTCACCTCCAGCCCGTTCTGATGCCAACGACATTGATGATAACATCTCGGAGGTAATTTGTTTATATACTTTTAGTTTTTATCTTGTAGTTTTTAGGGTTGTTGTCACCATATATAACCATAATTAGAAATGTTCATGGTTTGGTTTGAATAATTTTGATGAAAATTGCAGGCCAAACTGCTACTACACTTTTGAGGATCACCAAACCAAGCTACCTGGTTTCGGTGGGCTGGCCAGACTGGCCAGCTTTACTGGGTTTTTATTTAATGGTTTGGTTTTGGCAATTTGAAGCAAAATTTATTTAATTTTTGTTTCAAGTTCATTAATTTGCACTAAAATTTTTAAAATGTTCGAGATGGTCTGTGATTATAGTAAGTATACCTAACTAAATATTCCAAATATGAAACAAAAATGAAAAGAAGTGATAAATATTTAAGGTTGAACAACTGGTTTTAAGTTTCAAACCGGAATGAACTGTTTAACCTGAGAAAACCAAACCGGTTAACCGACCAATTTACTTTGACTTGGCAGTTCCAGACAGCTTTAACGGTCTATGAACATCCCTATCCGTTGTAATTATTTTAAATGCTATAATTTGAAATGGTCATAGGTGACTTCTCATTTTCATCAAAAGATATTTTTGTTGACTTTACACAGCATGCTTACTTTTACATTATATTTAATTCAACTAGTTTAATAAAATATCTTTTGCAACTGACTTTAAAATAGTCTTTATTTTCTTTCTTTTTTAATAATTTTGCAGGCCAGTGATTCACAATTATGTTGCATATGTTTTGACCAACTATGTGCGATTGAGGTTCAAGATTGTGGTCACCAAATGTGTGCTCACTGCACTCTTGCTCTGTGCTGTCACAACAAGCCGGACCCCACAACCGCAATCGTGCCCGCACCCATCTGCCCCTTTTGCAGATGCAACATTGCACAATTAACAGTCGTTAAAGTCAAAGTCAAAGTCAACCTTTTTGACCAAGAACTCGAGCTTTATTCCTCTCCTAAACAGCGGAAATCAAGAAAGTCACAGAATTTGAGTGAGGGAAGCAGTAGCTTTAGGGGATTATCAGCTGTACACTCGTTCGGAAGAATGATAGGTCGTGGTTCAGGTCGGATCTCTGTTGACTGTGACTTTGATAAACAATGAAAATTTAAGAGCTGGCTGAAGTAGTCCGGGATTGTGGCTGACGGGAAAACCTTAAACACTAAACCCGAAACCCTTGTATAGAACATGTCATTGAGTTTGGTTTAGTTGCTTGCTAAAGATTTTTTTTTTAATTACCAAAGACTAGAAAATTCAAATTCAACTTTGTAATGCTATAATGGAAAATTGGTGGGAGGTAGATTGCACCCTGCATTCTTATGTGAGCTTATGAAATAAAGGTACTTTTGTTTCTTATATTGTTAAAAGTTTTTGTCATCCCGTGTCTTCCATGTACGCATATAATTAATCGATTAGATCGATGTGTGAATACCCGAGGGTTGCCCTATGTGATGTGGTGGAAAACATAACATTAATTGATTAGATCAATGTGTGAACACCTGAGGTTGCCTTATGTGATGTGATGGAAAACATAACATTCTGATGAAGACACTAGAGAGATATAAATGTTTATATATATATATATATATATATATATATATATATATATATATATATAAAGAAGTAACCTAACACTGAAAAGATTATCCAAGGGCGGCCCTGAGAATTCAAGTGTCCCGGACTGACGTACTGAAGAAAAAAGGCCCCTAATGAATTATAAGCTTATGTTTTTTCGGTTTTGTATTTGGAGATATAAGTAAATATATATAACTTAAAAACGATTTTTAAAATTTTTGTGCCCTTACGATAAATGGGCCCTGGACGGAGGTCAGGTTTGCCCCTTCCCAGGGCCTCCCTTGAGATTATCTACAAACTTCATCTACATGTTTTCATTTTTGAGAATGTCAAATTACACCTTTATTAGGAATATCCTAATAAATAAATTAAGATTGAACTGGAAATATCTTTAGAAGGATTTTCAATTAAATGACACTAAAAAAATTATATCTCATAGCAAAAGTAACAAATAATATTTAGCATGAGTAATTAAAATTATTTACATAGAACACAAATATATAAATTGAACTAGAGAAATATAAAGGTTAACATAAACAAAAAGTAGCAAGCAAAAAAACACAAATTAAAACATGTAAAATAAAATTTACATAAACATAAAATTTGGGGTCAATGGGGTTACTCAGGCTAACATTAATATATAGTATTAATTAATATATAGTATTAAAAGGCATGAAAAAGAAATAGAAAAGTTTTTGTATTTTAGACACACACCTATGAAAAGCATCAAACTCTTGTCTATTGAATGCATGAAAAGAAAACAAACAAACTTACCCAATATATTCGCACTTTTTAGTAGGGTAAAGAGGAGATGGATGGAGACAGACCTTACCCCTATCACAGTTAGTATAAAGAGATTGCTTCGAACGAGTCCGTGACTCAAATTTATCGTTTGAAGTTAATCATTTCAACGTTTTTAACGTTATTTTCACAAAAATAAGTAAAAAAATTTATATTAGTGCAATTTTAATTTTACCTTTAAGGCCCCATACATACATGCATTATATGCGTACAACACAAATAGAAGACTATTGTTTTTGTCATTTAGCACACCTAAGATTTGGGTTTTTTTTAATTCAACCAATTGGTTGTAGGTGAGAAGGATTTTGTAAATAATTTTATTTATTATTTTCGCAACATATTTGTATTAATTTTATATGATTTTATATTTTTATGAGAAATTTGTTAAAAGTTTGTGACGAGAGATTTGATTTTGCTATGTAACTTATGATTCTGCAAATGGTATATAATACCCGTTATCAGGGGTGTACTATGATAACCCGCCGCAACGCGCAGCAAGAAAAAACCTAGTTTGATTAAATTGTGGTGTTTTTAGGTAAAATTAAGCTTGGCTACAACACGAGATAATCAAACAAATTAAATGGATCAAACTGAGATTTTGTAAATGTTAAGGAAATTAATTTTGGAGCTTAAAACCAAAAATTTTTTAAAATATGTTTGTAAATGTTAAACTATGTCTAGCTAGTCTTTATAAAGGTGTTAACTGTTTAGTCGATATGTAACTTTCTAAAACATAAAATTATGCATCCGTTATCACGTATGCATAGTAACCACTCGCGAAGCGCAAGGGCGAAAGTTAATAGTGGCCCGGGGGCGACTACCCTCTCTTTTTTCGTCCGTAGTGTAAATTTGCCACCGAAAGATTTTTATTTTTTTTAAGTATTGGTTTCGTCCCCATCGATTCAAAAAATTAGCATGTATGATGGTTCTCGTAAATCTCTCCTTAAAACATTCAAGCTCTGACACTGGTGAAGCGACTCTTCACTACACAAGCAAACTGTATAACTTATGATTATTCAGTCATATTCGTCATTTTTAGTTTTAGTTAATGTGTAGAAAATCACATATACAGGTGTGGCCTTTTTGCAATTTTATTTTTTATTTATGGTACAAGTGTGTGGTTGCTGTTTTGTCAGTTGATGACTGTTGGTTGGTTTCAATAATTTGTTATATACAAGTTAGATTGGGTCACATATTGAGGGGGCCAAATTGTAATTACATGTAACTTGTGGGTGTGGATTGTCATATTGTGGGGTATGCTTTAATTGCCTTTTAACAACCCTCAATTTCCATTCTTTACTTATGTGACACTCGTCAAGATATTGTGGTTCACCGACGTCGTTTTACATTACGAAGAAGTCAAGTACACGGAAAGATGTTTAACATATGTTTGAAAAAAAAACATTTATTTGTTTGTAGTTTTAGATTTTTAATTACATCAATACCATTAATAATAAAATGAAATATGGCTTGGTATTTATATAGATTGGAGAGAATCAAATAAAAAAAAGATTTTATTCAAATATACAAAAAAAAAATTGATTGAATATAGATATTTTTTACTAGATTTTGTTTTTTACTGTATTTTATTTTTTACAGTATTTTTACAAAAAATAAAATAAAATAGAGTACAAAACAAAAACCCAATAAAAAATAAATGTTAAGTTTCAACGTATATGGTAATTAAATGTAGAAGCAAAACGAATCTTACTTGTTTTTACTTGATTTTGTTTTTTTACTTGATTTTAATTATTTACTGTATTTTTACAAGAAATAAAATATGGTAAAATACAAAATTAATGCTTTTAAATTTTAGGAACAAAAAATATATTTTTAAATTTCCATGAAAGTTAATGATGCATTCAATTATATGTGGAGATGCACCCTCGTTTTTTATCTCACATCAAGTTGGCCGTATTTAATTAAAATATAAGGTTTTGTATTATGATAAGTGAATTAATGCTTGAGACATCATATGCTAAAAGACGACTTTCGTTATTTGCAATTTAAAGTCGGCCAATAAAACTATTTGATGGAGATAAATACACGTCGACTCATGTAAGATTATATATGAATTCACGAACAAACTAACAATCACAAACGATATTCTAAAGTTTTATTTATTTATTTTTGAGTAAACGGTTTTGGCGTCTGTGGTTTAAGTGTTTTAACTAATTTCGATCTAAAATAAAATTTTCTATCAATTCAGCCCCTATGATTTAGACACCTAACGTTTTTTGCCCCTAACCATAGTTAGACTTTGGGCCAAAACCGATATAATAGTTAAGTTTAAGGGGCCAAAACCGATAGTTGTCTAAACCACATGCGCTGAATTGATAGAAGATTCTATTTTGGGCCAAAATAGTTAAAACACTCAAACCACAGGGGCCAAAATCGTAATTTACTCTTTATTTTTTATTGAACGCTTAGAAAAAAAAACTATAAAAACAATCATTTCATCTTTAACAAGTGTCAAGTATGACAACTTTATAACATTATTCTCATCACTAATGCTTTGAGGGTAACCATGTCATTTTAAAATATTAAAAAGAGTAAATTACAGTTTTGGCCCATGTGGTTTGAGTGTTTTAACTATTTTGGCCCAAAATAGAATCTTTTATCAATTCAGCCCCTGTGGTTTACACAAAACTAACGTTTTTGGCCCCCCAACCATACTTAGATTTTAGGCCAAAACCGTTATAATAATTAAGTTTAAGGGGCCAAAACCGATAGTTATCTAAACCACAGGGGATGAATTGATAAAAGATTTTATTTTGGGCCGAAATAGTTAAAACACATAAACTATAGGGGTCAAAAGCGTAATTTACTCTATTAAAAATGAATTGCATTTGTCACACAAATGATCAATGGTCAAGTTGGAACCAATGAATGTAGAGAAGAAAATATTAGTGAACTATATAATCCTCCTTTGACATATCTACAACTTGCATTTTTAGTCCTTTTATCAATTTTTTTTAACTTGTATATGTTTTAAAGAAAAACATCTTTAACATTTTGGAAAATATATCATCTTTTGCGATCAAGTACGCTTTTATATACTTTTTTTTGTTATGATCTATATTTTTGTCTATATTCGTTTTGCATTCTATTGACTCAGGTTTTACGTGCTAAGCATGTGTTTGGTATGTTTATAACTTGATTGCATGTAGATGCTATTAGCTAGAGGGTATGAACCGGTTCCATCATCGTTTACACAAACGAGTCTCATAATTCCATAATATTTGATTTCAACACCACCATATGGTTGTTTACTTCATGAATCGTGCAAATGAACTCTATTTGCATTGTCATAAATGGCTTTTTTTTATTATTATATTATATGTTTTTGACTTTTATCTGAAAATATTTTTTTAAATCAATATACAATCCCAACATATATGCGGTGGTTGCAAGTTATTCATGGTATCATGGTATGTGTATAATATTAAGATGTTTATAATGTTTGGTTTTTAAAAATCAAACATTATGCACAAAAATTGTTGTATAGGATATAATTTTATAACCACATTCAAGACTATAATATCAAAGTTCATACCCCATGTTTTTTTAAACTAAACACCTTACAAACCTGCGATCCTATCACACAATCACTATATTTCCTTTAGTATTTTAGTTTTAACTAATAACTAGTAGAAGTAAACTCATGTGTTATGACGGGACATTAATAACATTCAAAACTTTTTATAAAAAATAAAGACATGATGTAAATCCGTGTGTTGGGGTGGGTTGCTAATGATATTTATAACTTTATATGAATAAACACATTTGCGGTATATATTCGGACTGATACTTTGATAAAAATTAACACATCGCAGTGGCAAATTAAAAACATATTTCAAAAGTGTAAAAGTAAACAAAAAATTGTAAAAGGAAAACTGGAAGCAGCTTTGACTGTTTATACATTTGTGTTTTGATAAATTGTACTTCCTCATACGCAACTCAAGTTGGAATAAAATTGACATAAAAAAACAGATAAAATATAAGCTTGCTGCTACGGTATATTCGGAAATTATATGAATTTAAAATAGAAAATAGAAAAATATATATAATACTAAAATAACAATAAATATAAAAAGTTGAGAGGTGGAACACTTGCAATTTTTTTATGCATCATTTAGCATTATTGCAAGTTGTATTTGTATATGTATAAAACGTCACTTGGACACCTTCTATTCCTGATGTTTTACATTAGTGAGGCTTTGAAATGTAAAACAACTAGGGTGAAACCCGCGCTTCGCTGCGGTAATCGGGTCAATTGATAATAAAGTTCTGACATAAATGTTTACCGTTGTAAAAATGAGCATTGGAAACATGAAAACGAATATATAAACACCAAATAAAAAATCCGAAGATATTTAAAAAACATTTATACACGCGCTTCGTGGCTTTAATTGGGCCAATTGATAATAAATGCAAGACTTGAACCAGATTTAAAAAAATTACACCCGCGCTTCGCGGCGTTAATCGGCCAATTGATAATAAATGCAAGACTCGAACCATATTAAAAAAAAGAATTTATACTCACGTTTCGCGAAGTTAATCGGGCCAATTGATAATAAAAGCAAGACTCCAAGCAGATTAAAAATATATATATATACCCACGTTTCGCGGCGTTAATCGTTGCAATTGATAAGAAATACAATACTCGAAACAGATTTTTTCTGCAAAAGTTTTGTGTGTTTGTTAATTAATTATTGTTATTATTATTATTATTTAATTATTTTATAATAATTATGTTCCGTTTTTTTTGACTTTGGTAAAAAAAAAAAAAAAAAAAACCGTTTTTTTTTACTTGGTAACAAAAAAAAAAAAAAAAAAAAAAACCAATTACCACTGTAGATGAAGCTTGTAAATGTATGTATTTATAATAAAAGAAAATTCTAATGAAAACCACCCACCGGATTGTTGGAGAGACCCAATGTCATCGTCATATCTTATTTACATGCCATATGACATTTTTCTAGAGGCTATATATTTAAATTTATTGTCATTTTCTTCTCTGCATAAAATAATTGATTTTTAATAAATTATAATTTTAAATTAAAAAAATTTAATACATAGTTTTACATAGTTTTGTTTAGTTTTTTAGTTTATTATTGAACCTCTTGATTTAAATTTTATGAAAAACAAAGTTGTTTCAAAAATTGTATTTTTTTTTATAAAGTAAATATGGAAATAAATATGTGTTTTTATGATGTAAAATGTTTTTAAATTTTATTATTTATGTCTATTGAATTAATATTTTATTTGTTTTTAATAATATAAAAATAATCTTGAATCAAATTTATTTTGTTAAAAATTGGGAAAGTTTGGATTATGAATAAGTGTGAAAATTAGACCTGACAATCTTGACTCAAATCAAGATAAATGAGTTGGTTTAAGTGAATAATTACTGTATTTTATGTTGAAATATGTAGTATCATAAGATAGAATATATTGAGAGGAGTTACCCTAACCTAATACATCTCAAGATTGCAACCTAAAAGCTATGAGAATATAATAGATTAAAACTTGTAAAATTATTAATAATATATTAGATAACAAAATTACTAAATATTATGCAAATAAACAATCAGTTTACTCACAACCCACTTTAATTTGAACTAAATTGATGTTTTTCAAAAAAGCAACACATTTAAAACTAGACCTGGCTATCTTGAGCAAAAGTAAGGGAAATGAGTTGATTTGGGTAAATAAGTATTATATTTTGGGTTGAAATGAGTAGTACTATAACATATAACGTGTTGAGATTGGTAACTCCTTAACACAATGCAAGTCAAGATGGTTACTTAAAACCTATGTAAATAAAATGGATTCAAATGGATAATAAGTATTATGTTTGTTTAAAACTCATCTTGACCTAACCTGTCCATTTTGTCAGGCGTATTTAAAACCCAACTAATTTTAATTTAAACTCATCCTGACCCGTACTTATTCTAATTTATAATCCATCCCACCTATTTTGCGAGGTTCAGTGAAAATTAAATGAAGATCGGATTATTTAGTTAAAGGAAAAAATAATTAGGTTTTTAGAGAAAATTAAGGTTGAGTTGAGTTAAAAGAATAAAAATGGCCCCTATCCCTTATGGGCTTCGGCCTTCAAGGACCATATTTATTTTGACAATTTTATTTTCATAATTCTCATTGGTGTGGTGGCCCAAAGTATAGCTAGGAGTTATACACTTGTACCAAATTACCAATGCGCTTGACAAACGTCTAGAAAACAATAACTATTTTATAAAAGTTTACAAAAAATGACGTGTACGAAATATAAAATTATTTCCATTTTTTTTAATTCGTTTTCGTATTTCCTTGAAAATAAAAGGTATATGCATCTTTTCTTACTTACAATATAAGCTAGAAAAGGCCGCAAACACGAAGTATCAAGTAAGCTTTAAAAAAAATTAATAATAATGAGATAAGGGGTAAGTTGTGAGGGGACAAGGTTTTAAGGAGAAGAATCCTAAATGTTGCTTGGAGTAAGTTATACATCAGGAATAAGTTTCCCACATGTTTACCTGAAATTTGTTCATTAAGGTTTTCAAAGATCTTAGTGATAAATTGAAGGAGAATCCTATAATATAAGTGTAGGGCAGATCAGATGTCACCCCTCTAAAATTTAAGATTTTTTATATTTTGATAAAGGGCATTGCCTGAAAAAATATATATCAACAAAAGATATTATTACATCATCAAGGTGCATACCCCTGGTAAATACAAGACAACCGTCTCAAACCACCATTTAGGAACTAAAAAAATCGGCAACGGATGCCCATAACGATCCACCCATCTAAATTTGGCTTTGAAATTGGTTCACTATACTCAGATCATGGAGTTACAATGTTATTTGCAAAGTTTCATTTTAAAGTCTTGTATTTTGATAAAAACACATTAAATCAAACGAATCAAAACGCTATTAATGTATATTAATTAGTAGTAAACTTACAACTAACATAACATTGGATTAAAATTGTAATCTAGAATCTTCCAAGCTTCCCTCTTATTTACGTGACCAAGAGGTTACAAACCTCTACATCTCTTCCATTCAATTCTCGTAAAGCCTCATCAAGATTCATATAGCATCATTTCCCTTCATTTGCCTAGGCCATTTTCATGACACACACTAACACATACATACATTCATAGAATCTTCATTGTGATCAAGAAAAGAGCTCTAGCATCATCATCATTTGGTACATGACGTATTACTTATGGTTGCAATATATATAGGTACGGTTAGGTTTGTAATTCTAGATTGTTTTAGGGGTCTTGCCTTTCAAAAAACCTGCAAGGTAGGACCGGCTCAAACATTTTAGGGGTCCTAAGACTACCCGCAATGCTAAAGCCTGCATTTACTAAATGCATCATAGTCATCACTGCCACATTAACTTTTTACCTATTCTTTCCACATGCAATTTCTCTCATATTTTTAACTCCAACCCATCCTTTGCACATATCATTACTCTTTTTTATTAAAAAAATGATTTTTAAAGAGTGAACACTCTCTCTCTGCACTTAGATGCACTTCTGGAAGTGCAAGAGGAGAAAAATACGTGATGCTCCATTGCATCCGTGATATAGGAGAAGTTCCACGTAGGATGTGCAAATAAGGGGACAAACGCATTGGAGGAAGCCTAAGTGAAATAAAAAGTCGAGGCCCTTCCTTTACAGTTACGTTAAAATTTCCTCTTCTTTTATTCGGACTTGAGACCAAAAATAATAAATTAAAAGTCTATGTATGGTGTAAAAATTTGTTTCTATTTACATGTATAAAATGTTTAGATTAAATTTATTTTCTACTCTTTTTTAAATACAAATTCTTTAATAAAATGTTCATAATCATTTTTTAAAAACATTTTCTAATTAAAAAAAGTAGTAAATCATAAACAAAAATAATACAGCATTAAAGTTCACACATTTACTCATTCAAATACCAAGTTTTTACTGATCAAAACAATTGAAAGGTATGATACATATCCCGTATCGGTTGCTGGATAATTGATGTGTGGTTTATAGATCAAATGAGTTATCTCATATATCAGACTATCTTTTGGAGTTGAGTTCTCCGGTTTAATTTGTAACACAAGTAACCTTCTTTGCATTAGCATCATGTGGTGCGTTACCTTGACCGTTGACCGTTAGATTAGTGGCTTACGTCTTCCATTCAACAAAATCCTTGTTTACTACATGTACCTAAGTTAACACCTTTGCATTCTTTGTTCCAACATTTTCCCAAAGTTATGAAAACGTAACATGTGGATGACATACACAAACATTGAAACACATAGTATCATCAATATACTTAAAAGTTTAAGTTGGTGAACCAATCTCGAAAAACCTGTTAGATATTTTAGTGTAATTTAATTGACTTTGTTAATCAACGTAAATTATAAAATTCATCAAACAAGTTGGGTGTACAATACATGTTTGTTTAAGATTTTATGATTAAATATGGTTCCAAGCAAGGAAACCCCTCACCCCCAAACTGGGGATCTCGTGGCACGCCTCTGGAGAGAGCGGGTTCCAAATGGCAACAACCCATGTCAGTTTGGAGATTTTTTCTTTACAAACTTAAACTGTGGCATTGAAAAATCGATAGTAAAATTAATTTTATGAATCCTTACATAAAATTCAATTTATTAATTTAGTGGCAATTATAGAAATATTAAAACTTCAAAACCGCCTCTTGGCATTTCCTAGACCCTGCATTTCTTGAAATTTTATTCCATCAATCAAACTTGTTCATCAAATTCACTTTCAATAAGATATATGTTGTTGCTTCGAATTGAATTTATCTGATTAAATATTTGGGTGAACACACAATAGTTTGATTTGAACCTAGGGGTGAGTATCTCATAAACCAACCCAAGAAAACCGATGAACCGCTCTGGACCGTTAATTCACATTATCACCCCTAATCTTACTCTTACTATTATAATAAATAAACATTTTTTTGCCACATGTCAATATATTAGACTACTCTTGCTACATGTCATTTTTTTACAATCTTATTCATTATCTCTCAAATTAAATGATAGACATAATTATATTATCTAATTTATTAAATAATTATAAATCTAATGACTAATTATATTATATATATCTTTTACATATTAAAAATTAGTTTTAATAAATTAAAAAAGAAATCTTTTATTATCAAAAAACATAATTAAAAAAGTTTACAAAACATGATTTTTTTATACAATAGTTGTTTTTAAAAAATAATTATTTTAAAATTTGTAGTTATAGCAAAAATGAAAGTTTTGTAAAAATAAGCTTTCTTAAAAATAATTTTTTAAAAAAAGTTTTCTTATAAAGTATATATCATTTCAGTTTTCAACCCGTGTAACATACGGGATTTGACCTAGTAAATGTATAAACATTCAAATTTCATCTGCATATTCCTTATCCGGCATGCATGCATCATCATGACCTATGAGCTTAACTTCAATCATGGAGTGAAAGAGAAAATAAACATCTACTTCAATAATCATGGAATCTAAATACAAAACGAATGTTAATGAAGAATGAAGACGTGACTATGATCACCCAATTTTTATTCTGCATATAGCACAAGGGAAAAATAATATCTAAATAAATATACATATTCAAATGCATAAATATAGACACGTTCAATGATATCTCCAAAGAAGCGCGCAAACGGTTTCGATGGTGGGCTTCACAATAAAGGAATTGCCCTCATAATCCTAAAAGACAGATGTGAGGGACCCACTACAATATATATATATATATATATATATATATATATATATATATATATATATATATATATATATATATATATATATATATATATATATATATATATATATATATGAGCAGAGGAAAGAGAGACATCTCCCTCACTTAGAAAAATATACTATCACACACACACACACATCAAAAAAGACCCTAAATCATCTTCCTTCATCAGAGAAAGTACATTGACATTGCTAAGCTCGGAAAATAATGATGGCATAGAGATTCGTTAATCGGAAGGTCGGTCTTGATTGTTCCGATTAATACATCTTCAAAGAACATAACCAATAACTAAAAAAACCTGTTGCAAGTAGAGGGTAGTTTCAATTAGAGGTGGGCAAACTTGTTTTTTTAAAACCGGTTCCGGTTTCAAACGGTTCTGGTTACGGTCAACAACCGGTTATGCTTTTTGACCGGTTCCAACCGGTTTTTGACAGGTTCCAGTTTTGGTCGCTTCAAGTTTGGGTTTGGCAGGGTAAAAGTGGAACCTGTTCCGGCTCCGATTTCTCTGAGAATCCGGAACCACTTGTACCCACCGGTTTGGGTTAACCGGTTCCAAGTTTTTTGATCACCTCTGGTTTCAATATGGGGTTTTAATTTGTTATCATATTTGGATTCTTAGTTTTGAGTAGAGTTTGGGGGAGAGATAAAGAAAGATTCACCCCTTACTTCAAAAGAGGGAGTGAGGCTGCTACAGAGGAGTCTTCCGCTCATAAAACTTTGTATATATATCAAGCGTTTTATAATTTTTGTATTAAGATTTCTCTTGCTGTTAATGGCATTTTTCACTGATTAATTATGGTAACTTTCTTCACCAAATATTCATACACGCTATGCAAGTACACAACAAGTCCAATCTAAATGGGCCAAAACTTGGGAGACCCAAGTTGGATGGTCTTGATTTTAAGGTCATCTATATTAGCCTGTTTATAAGTTAATAGAGCCGAAAAGGTCACCTACAAGTCGGGTTATTCTCCTATCCCCCAGACTCTCTATGCACCCTATTTCACATGATATAATTTACTAATGTTTCTGATTTGAGTGTCAAGAATGTTTTCAAAACTATAAGCTTTTCCTGTGGTGGTAGTGAAAGATATGACTATGAAGAATGAGAAAGAAACTGATTCTAGCATGACTCTGATAACTTTAAGTAATATGTTTAAAATCTATACATATATAATTCATATTTGTCTACATTTTTTTTAATTTTTATAGTCATTAGTGATCACCATACGAATGGTATAATATATATCCTTTTTAATTTTATTTCTTTTTTTAAGCAGCAAACACACGTACCCTATTTAAACTATTCTTAAATCTACTTTCAAACTTTCGTACAACATGATCTAAAACCTTGCATCTCTATGATATATGATAGGTCATTTTATACTTACATTCACCCCACACCAATGGTTTCAGAACCGGATCGAACGTCGAACCGGACGTCTTACTGGTCACTAGTCGGGCCGGATTCAAGAACCGGATGACATAATAAATATATAAAAAATTACAAAAAATTTATAGAACTATAAACACATTTATACAAACATAATTGATGTTCAAACAAACATAATCATGTTAAAAAAAATACAAGTTTTGATTTTAATGTTTAATTCTTTGGATTTTAGTTTAAAAAAAATTTGAAATGTGGTCCGACCGGTGAACCGGCTCAACCGGCCGGGCAGCCGGTTCCCTTGAGAGCGGTTCACATGTGGTTTTTTGGGCGGTCTGGTTCTGAAAACATTGCCCCACGCCCTCTATACGTTTCGTATAGACCTATAAGAGACATATAGAGAAACAATCATTGTTTATTAGAATTTCTCAGTCTCAATAATTGGACTTTTATATGCATCATATATGCTTATATGGGGCTTATATGTCCTATACAAGACGTATACGATACCAGTTATTGTCGAATAAGCGGGTGTTATTAAACATATGTCACAATTGTTATCTATTTATATATAACACATTTAGAAGTGTCGGTGGTTGTCCCACCCACATGCCACTTCATATTTTCATCTAAGAATATATTTGCTGTAATAGGCAATCAGACTTTTTGGTTCACCGGTAGGCTTTTTGTTTGACAACTTTGAGACCATAGGTTCGATCCTTGCTGCAGGCAATTTTTTTTCTTTTTATTTAGGCTTTTTTACTACTTTCATTTTTTTTATATAAAGTAACAAGAATAGTCAATGGTCTCATCATAACGCACGGGTATACGACCGTTTCGTTTCTTATATAAAGAAATTCCTATTTTTATATAAAGTAAGGAGTAAAATCAACGCTCTCGCCATAATACACGTGTTTAAGACGGTTACATTTCTTGTAACCCTTATTTAGAAGTGTCGGCGGTGGAGATACCGACACCTTCTAAACATATACCTTGTAAAGATGAAAAAAAGTAACATATGGTCAGGTGGTAGAGCTTTCGCCCATTTACGTTTGTCGGAAACTTACACATGTTCGGATCTGGGAGGTTTTTGTTTTGTTTTGTTTTTTTGTGTGTGGGTTTAGGACCTCTTTTTCTTGCTAAACGGGACATCATCGATGCTGTTGATCTTCACTGATGGCTTTTTTAGCATGAAAAGTTTGCCATTGGTGTCGGATATAGAGATAAAGACAGGCGAGGAAGACCAAAATGAAACAGAGGGTGGCGGTGGAGGCGTGGTGAGTTTGGTAGAGTCGGTAGGTGATGGGAGAGTGGTGATGGCTGTCATAGTGGGTGTGGACATGGTGCTGGTGAACCGTGGTAGTGGTTAGGCGATGGTAGCACAAAGGACGGTGGTACATAGTGCGGCGGTGGACAAGTGGCGAGACTTTGGGTGTTTATTGTAAAGAAAGGTTAAGAGGTTGATTAATGAAAAAAATAATCTGGTCATCTCTCTATCTCTCTCAAACTAACAAAGCAGGTTGACAATTTTTATAAAGGTTCATTATTGCAATCTATCTGAAAACTGAAAAGTATTTCATTTGTAACTAATGTCATGATAAATTGTTTGTGACAATTAAAAGAATCGTAACTTATATGTTTTGACTTTTCTTCGGGTAATTATTTGTACAATTTAATTATAATATTTTATTTACATAAGATATTTTAATAAATTAAAGTTTATGATACTAAGGTTTTGTGTTTTAACTATCCAGTTATTTTAAATTGTGATCATGAAGTGAAACTACGCTTTGAAATGCCAATTTAGATTTTGTGTTTTGGTTACTCAATTATTTGAAATTATCATCGTTACCTATACATTTTAATATTTAAAACTGGGCTACTATAACTTTGCATGATTCTCTTCACTTATTATAATCCGCCGCGGACTTTCCTAGTTATAACTTATTTAGTTTATGTTTAAATTACTATTCTAGTATTTCTTCTATGATAATTTTGCTTGTCGTTTTCCATCACACCAACCACTCCACATACATCATCGCTACAACTTTGGTTTAACAATAATTTATTTTTAGTTATATATATGTTATTTTAAAAAACAAAACTAAATAACAAATTAAAAAAAATTATAATTATTGATATATATATTATAAAAACGTTAAGTAACAATAAACATCAATGTACTAACATGTATAAAACATGTACTTCAATTACTTTTTAACTTTTTATTAAAATTTTTGATTTTCATGGAATAAGTATATCATATAACTAAAAAATAATTTTAATTTTTTCGTAGGATTTTTATGAGTTTTCCAACTCAAGTGGATTTTTAATGTGTGTGTGTGTATGAGTGTGTGTTAAATTCAAAACCAATATTTTGTTGATAACTAAAATAATCATTTGAAACTCAAGTTTTTTATTTTAGAATTAAAATAGAAATAAGTTACCTTTACGTTATTAAATCACATGGATTATAATGAGTTTTTGTTTCACAATATATATTCTTTTGGTTATTACTTGAATGAACACATATATATATACAAATTTATATATGTGATATATAGATATGCAGGGGAAGGTTTCTAAGAAAACCACCATTTTGGAGAAAACTAAGAAACTAATCACAATTGTTATCAATCAATTTCGTTTTTCGTTTTTTGTTTTACATTTTGTTTTATTATAAGGTTATATTAGTTAACAAAAAGAAAAACATAAAAAAATATATGTAATTCATGTTATTACATATATATAACTCATTGATTACAGATATGTAACTTATAAACTACATATATGAGTTACGTATATGTAACTTTATAGGTTACATATACGTAACTTCGTGATCTACATATTTAAAATCAAAATTTTTTTTTTGTTTATAACATTTCTAAGCTAATAATAAAAACTTATGAATTTTTTTTTTTAAATTGATTGGTAAGTAGGAGTTTTCTTATTTTTCTCCAAAGTGAGGAGCTTTCTTTTGAACCTTCTTCTAGATATGTATGTAGATATGTATATGTGTATACTATGTGTGTCTATATATGAGCAGGCTCTTATTAAAACCCAATTTATTGTAAAAAAACTAAAAATTGTGCAAACCATGCACCAGATTTATGACATACAGGTTTTTTGATAGGTAGACACAAGAGATATAATACTCATATCATATAAGTTTATTTCACCAACTCCTAATTTCATGCAATTTTGAATATTGAGCGTATGTTACTTTTAGAACATTAAATTAAACATTAAAGAAAAAACAATAAAAACCATGATTATCGTCCATTATATTCTTCTTCTATATTCATCTTCTTCATTTCAGAATTTAAAAAAAAAAAAAAAAAAACGATTGTTTGACTGGTAAAAACACGATGCTATTTTATACGTTTCATACGAACCAAAGGGCTTATAAGCTATTTGCCTTTCACTTTTTTTTATAAGATGTATTAGGTTAAAGTCGGTGAGATCCTTGTTTTCTCGTCTATATGTTTCATATGAGAAAGTGACGATAGAAGCAGGCTATGAAACCAAAGGCTTCTAGCCTGATTGTTACCCCTTTGGCTTTCCTATGAGAGGTCACGGGTTCAAATCCCTTCCAAGGCGAAATAGGGGTTCTTGAGAGGTCAAGGGGTTTTTCCGGTGTGGTTTCCTCCTGGATGGTGGTGGGGTCTCAACGGAGGTCATGGTAATTAGACCTTGGTGACGTGGCCTAGAAATCAGTAGGTCACACGTTGAGATCAAATGCCGTTAAAAAAAAAGCAGGCTATGAAAATTAAAGCAATCATAATTAATGCCGTACTATTGCAAATTAAATTTATTGTCTGTTGGTGCCGAGATTTTGTAACAAGAATGCTAATATTATTTGTGCATGTTGTTAACGCATTTAATTGATTTTGAACCAAAACGATTCCATAAATCTACGATGGCCCCAATATTTATTCCCATAATCGTTTATCTTTTATATATATAACAAAAAGCTTGAATTGTTGTTACATGGCATTTTCTCCATCATTTTTATTATATTTTTGCCATTTATCTTTTTTTGGAATCTTATTTACTTTTCTCTATGATTAAATAATTATATTAGCACTCTTATTAAATAGTTTTATATTTTTTTTATTAAATAACTATAATATTAATGATTAATGATATTATTTATTTTTTTCAAATAAAAAATAGTTATTAATAAATTAAAATTCTACTTTTCTAATTAAAACGTACTTTGAAGAAAGTTTATAAAATATGAAATTTTTCCGAAAACCAAAATTTTTAAAAATAAGAAATTTTTTAAAAGAGGTATATGTAATCCCCAAGAATTTTTGTTACGAATTCGAATTTGTGGTTTTACTCAATTATAATATAAAAAAACCAACTTCATGATTCTTTTGAAAAACTATATACAAATGTATATAAAACAATATTAATTTTAATAATATTGAACCAAGGACAAATTTAGATTCAAATAAGGGAAATAATTAGGTATATTCATATATATATATATATATATGCCTAATAAAAGAAAAGTAAAAAATATATAGTTAAATACATATACATAAATCTTTTAATTTCAATATTGAAATAAAGCATTTTATAAATTTGGTTATATAAATATACACATATTATAATAATAATAATAATAATAATAATAATAATAATATTTTAGATCCTATAAAGTATATAATAAAAATATTTATAAAATTGGTTGTTATAAATATTAAGTTATAGCATTTGGTAAAAGATTTATATATTTTTATAAAGGTTTGAACATAAAATAAACACGACCAATTTAGAGGAGCCAAGTGAACAGTTTTGAAAATGTAAATATTTGCTAAGGAAGTTAAAAGAAAAAGGAAAGGAGTCTCAAAGTAGGAGGGCCAATATTGTTAAAAACCCAAACCCCACATTTCTTTCTTCACCCGTCGGTTCAGCCCACCCGTATGTTTTACGTGGGTTTACAAATAATGTTCAAGCCTGTAAAAAAATCAGAAAAAAAATGTGCCAAATAATGTTAAAAACCTGAAAAAAATCAGAAAAAAAAGTTTTTTTACATGAGTTTTACGTGGTTTTTATAGTTTTTGATTTTAAAATTATCTATACCCTGTATGTGTGTGTGTGTGTATGTATGTATGTATTTGTATGTGCGTACATATATAGTTTATTATCTTGATGCATCTCATTTTGCTTTTATTTTTATTTATTATACTGGTGTCATGTAAAGTCGGGTTAAACAAGCAACCACGATTTCAATAAATTATGACAAGTTGTCACATTACACTCTAACTTATGTAATATAAACATAATCAACTGTATCTCTATTGGTAGGTGCTAACTAATGTACATGGTACAAATACTTAATAATAACATGTTGCCTATATCATAAAGACATAAACCTCTATTTAATTTGATAAGATTGGGACAAGAAAGTACAATAACTAATAGACGACTAGCGATCATCACGTGGAACGTATTGTTGGTCACACGCATTATTAAAAACCCATTAATACTAGTACCCATAAGTCCTAAGAATATGCTTGAACATAATCATGAGCAGTGACTAAAATTTAGTAGTAACTTAGTTTTACAACTTGCTTCAATAGTGACAATTATGCGATGAAAGACCCTCATAGATCTTTTTCCTTTTGGAAGATACAGGTGCGAAACAATCAATTTATGTTTATGTACTTCCCACAATCCAAAAATAGATAAAAAAACTCGGGAACTCATCGATTCATTTAGTACTAGTAAATGTGAGCAACAGTAAGTGTGTATCAGTGATAGATTAGACGATCCATAGTACGTAGCAGTTAGCACAATAAATTGATGTAACCGAATAGTTGTAAACAGTGTAACCATCTAAATGAGCTTAAGGTGTGTCCATAGAATATACACATATCTTGTTTTTTTTTTTTAATTTTTTGGAAGATCGATCATATAGTAAATTTTGTATTTAACAATTGCATTATTAATTATATATAAAATCAATTTACTCACATGCTACTTAAAACAAACTTAAAATATTTGAAATCAACTGAAGTTAAGTCTAGTTAAACTGCTCGGGTAGATCTAAGTAAAGGTTGAGGACTATTGGACTAAAATACCCCGCTCGTAGTATAAGTTTGTGTCATTTTACATATTTATCTTAAGTGCATGCTATCTACATAATTAACGTACCATCTAATTAAGCCAACTTCATAAATACTGGATTAAATAATTGAAACATGTGATAAAAAGTTTCGTAAAAATGATTAAGCCACATAACTTTCCTAATGAGTTGGAATCTCGTCTAAAGCAAATATTACTTTAGGTTGAGTTAAAGGGTTTTCTTAGTTGTAGGTTTCTTTCTGGGCGAATGAGCCAGGTTACCACGCCTGTTTTTCGAATGGAACGGTGATCTATTTGTCAGGATGATCTCAAGTAACCATATATTTGCTTTTAATAAAAGTATAAGTCACATTGAGCCAGACATAAAGGTAACAGTTAGTTAATTGTACTAGCTATAGAGCTTATTAAAAGTAAATTCAAATCAAGTCAGCGTCCAACTTCGAGCTTCTAGTTATACACAAATTAACCAATGAGGTAGTGCCTCAATGGTACCACGGGATTCTTTCAAATGAAAGGTCTTGGGTTCAAAACCCTCCCACAGTAAAATAGGGGTCTGTTTTAATTTAAATTATAGTGTGTTTATTTAATAAGTTATGTATAATATATGTATTAAATGTTTTTTTGTGCTTTGTTTTGTGTTTTGCTTTGTTTTTTTTACGTACAACCAATTAGTAGGCTCGTGGCTCAAATTTTATTATAAGCCGAACTCAAATTTGACTTTTCAGCTTGATAAAAAATTCAAACCTAGCTAGATGGCTTGGTTTGTTAATATTTGAGCTCGACCAAGCTTGGCTCACTTGGCTCATATCATTTACACCCCTACTTATAACCTTTATCAAAAGTTTTTTTTTATCTTGAAACCAACCTTTTAGGTTATGTGATTCTCAAAATAATTTTTTTTTGAGTCAATGTGCATGCCATACCTAGCTTCTAACTCAAAACACTTTTAATCCAATTTTCATCTTGTCTTAGGCAAATTACATTTTATGGGAATGATGCTAATGACACTACAATCACCAATATATTGATGATTTTGTGACTTTTAATTAGTAACGGCTCTCACTACAAAAATACGAGTCTATAGGGGCGAACACTATTGCAACGACCAGCAATTGCGACGACTTGTTTGGGCAATTGCGACAAATCAACAGAGACGACCTAGCGGCGGTGCTAACAATGCACTTAGTTTAAGTTATATGGGGTCAGTGGCGAAGCTTGACGAGGATCTCAGGTGGGGCGAAATAAAAAAAAAATTTCCAGGGGGGATGAATTAGAGATTTTTAAAAAATTTTACAATACGTGTCGGGAAATATACACTACTACGCGAAAAAAAGGGGGGCGGTCGCCCCCCCGGTCTGAACAATCCTTCGCCCCTGTATGGGGTAACGTATAACGATCCTTCTACATGTGCTGTAAAAAAATTAAAACAGGCATATTAACTAGTTACCGTCTTGTTTCTGTGTACATCGTATCATCTAATTAAGACAGCTGGTTAAGATCTGAATAGGAGAAAAGAGTATTCGGCATTGGAAATCAATGGCGGTTTTGTCTTGTTCATTGTTTGGCACCTTCTTATTTCAGGTTTGTCGGTTGGCATGAGGACAGCATCAAAAGTGGCACTAGTGGTTCTATTCAACACTATTGGCAGTTCATTAATGTTTGTTTTTACATAGTATAAATAGTGTTATTTCATATTTCGTATTTAGTATATATATATAAAAGACGGATCAAATACATATGTTCTTTAACGTAAGAAGGATATAAATGATTCTGTAACTTTAATCAAACTAATCAATTACGGGTAAGATCAAATACATACAACACTATAATTGCTTTAAAACAAAGACTTATAACGATGTTAACTCTCAAACGGTGAAAGATTTACACAAATTCATAAAAGGAGAAAAAATTCAAAATGTGTTACAATAATGTTAAAAAAATCCAAGATTTGCCTTGATCTTGACATGTTATTTCTGTTTAACGCAATAAAGAGACTTATGTATATTTTCATCCCATATATATATATTGTATCCAATTTAAACTCAATCTTAAAAAGAAACACTTAAACTCTATCCGGATCTCCAGTTAAAACTTAATCTTAAAAAGAAAACCTTACACATATTTTTTTTTCAAGATTCCAACTGTATGACTCATATAAGATATGTGGGTTTACTTTCTAAGATTGGTTTTCACATAAAACAATACACACACACACACACACACATATATATAGGGAAGAGTTCAATTGTTAACGCTTCCTTATTGAGATAACCGAATAACTACATTTTATTACTTTGGGGCTAATATTAAAGTAAATATAAAAGTATAGGTTTTTCTTCTTTTTTGAATTAATGTAACTAGGGCCAACATTAATTACATTAATTAAAAAAAAAAAGAAAAAACATATATCTTTAGATTACCTTAATGTGTGCTCCAAAGTAATAAGTTGTAAATCTTGTGGGCTCTACAAGGCCACCGACCCTGGTGCTTGCGCTCACGGTTTACCCGTTCCCCCCGTTTAGTCGGGTATTGGGGGGCCCGGGCTTTACCACGCAAGTGGGTTCCCCGGTCATAAAAAAGTAATAAGATGTAGTTATTAGGTTATCGTAATAAGGAAGAATTAACAATTGATCATTCCCCTATATAGATGTATGTATATATATATTTGTATACATCATGTGAAAACCCGATTTTAGATGGAAAACTCTTATATTATTCTTTACTTTCCTTCTCTTTACTTTGTCAAGCTGTGGTTCTTTTAATTGTTTTATAACTATAGTGTTCTTTACTACTTTGACAATTGACACTAAGTAATGATTTGATCCTTTATACTTCAAGCTATCTCTTTTATGTATTCTATCATTAGTTACACAAGCTTTAGATAAGAGAAACTTTAGATCACATAAGGTTACTTTTATCGTATCTATGATGTCAAAAATAGGGGTGCATGTTCATCGGTTCGGTTAACGGTTTGTTCGGTTCAATCGGTTTTCAAAATTTTTTTCCCTAACCATTAACCAAATTCGAGAAATGGTTATCCGAACCGAATTCAAAACAGTACAAACCGAATTCAACCGAACAAATCGATTAAAAACCAAATAAACCGGTTAAAAACCGAAAAAACTGAACCATATAAACCGAATTAACCTTATATATTATTAATAAAAACAACAAATTTAAATATGAATTCGGTTTAATCGGTTAACCGAATAAATCGAATTCAAAAAAAAATTTAAAACCGAAAACTAAACCGAAAACCGATTTCAGAATTCGGTTTGGTTTTTTCGGTTACGGATATGGTTCAGTTACCGGTTTTAAACGGTTTCGGTTTTTTTAAACACCCCTAGTCAAAATTTGGTTCTTTTAATTTTTTTAACTGTAGTGTTCTTAATTTACTACTTTTGATAGTTGACACAATGCTTTGATACTTTATACTTCATATTCTATTTATGTACTCTATCATTAATTAAACATGCTTTAGATAAGATAACTTTAGGTCACATAAGGTCACTTTTATCGTATCTATGATGTTCTCTATTTATGTAAGCTTTCTATATTTAAGAAACTATCATTTATTTCTAGACCCACATTGGGAAAATATGGATGGGTACCCCAATGCGGATGAGCAACAAAATGTTGATGGCCATCATTATGTGGATTAGAGGTATACAAACCGGGTTTTTTTAAAACCAGATCCATATATAAACCGGTTCTGGTTTTGGTCAATAAGGTCGAGAACAAGCTCCAATTAGGTTCAGGTTTTAACCGGGTTTCGATCGGTTTATGGTCGGTTCCTGTTCTGGATTTGGCAATGTAAAGGTAGAACAAATAATTATAATACCCGTCGGTTAGGGGAGGACTGGTTCCGGTTATAAATGAAACATGTCACACCCCCACCTCCGCGTCACCAGACGACGTCATTTTTAAAGGTAGCGGAAGCATAGCGGCGAAGTCTCGAAGGTGAGGGGTGACTTACTTGATCCGGTATCATAACACACATAGTTAAGAAAAGCACTAATTACAAATCACGACAAATATTTATTACATGTCCCGAATATCCGTTTACAACTTAAGTTCCTTCTATTACATCCCAAGTCCTAACTACATGGAGCGTGCACAGGTGTTTCCTCACCGTTGGTACTGATTACCTGTAAAAGATTTAAAGTTTAAAATATCAGTATAAAACTGGTGAGTTCATAAATAAGACTCGATACAATATGATATGATAGTAAAGTCAATGGTACACATTAACATAAGTGAATAATCATGTGACCCGTATCCAGATCCTTTCTGACAGTCCAGTCTAGAAAATAACCGAAGTTAAACTCCGTGCCTCTAACTCAATGTCTCACTACATCAAGTCGATACCAGGAATGGTGACAAGCATTCACACAAGGGTAGACGCTATCTATCCATGAATGGGGTTGTCAGCCCGATAGTACTATCTTTGTCCACACATTCGGCCCCACATGGGTTAACCAGATACAGTTGGTTTTGAGGACTTTTGTCGTACACAGAAAATAGTCATAATCCCATGACACCCACATGCAAGCCGGTATTGCAATTGTTACTAAACATATCACACGTTTGATAAAGATTTCATAATAGTCACCCCGATGTTAAGAAAACAGTAAAAGAAAAGGGGTTGTATGAAACTCACCTGAAGTTTATGAAAAGATAAAATCACACGAACGGTGGCTAAAAATGCTAATCTGCATTAGTTTATTTATAATTAATTATTTGTGTTTTAACTTGCTGATTAGATCTGTTTGAACGTCCAATGTCACCGACATTTTAATGAAAAGTCATCGAACTAACATTAGATGTTTAATTAATTATTTAGTCTAATATTATACAATGTACCATAATGTAGGTACCTATACTCGTTTAGGTACCTTGTGTTAAGTTGATGACTCATTGGATTAGCCGTAATAATCTCCGACTAATTAGTTAGGTAATGCTGTTGATTATATTACTTAATTAGTCCCTAGATGAAATCTCGGCTTAGGAATGATTAATTCTTGTCTCTAATTATCCATGTATCACAAAACATAACAATATGACATTTGAATAGGTTAAACAATCATGTTTAACATATTAATCCGACTGTTATCATAAAACCAGACAGTTATTCCAATTGGTAGGGTAATAATTGTGATTAGTTTGAAACACTTGGGATTAACCTTGCATTTCAAAGATTAACCAAAATAATCACTTACATTGTCATAATCCAATGGTTTAAACCATTAGAAGTATTGTTATGGTTTAGTGAAAACCGGGCATTATAACGGATCAAAACAGGCATTTACCCGTTAACAAGACAAGTTATCCGTCAAAAATCATTCCTAGCTATCATCTAAGCAATAATCAACAACCCTAACTATATCATTACGTTCAAAAACACGATCTAATCAATGAAGATCAAGTCAGAAGGTTAAAAAGGATAGTTACCCAAATCAGACGATTCTACGGACAAAATCACGATCAGGACGTGTATACACGTTCACCGGTTCGAGCTGGACGTTCTGGTGGTGTCAAATATGAGTTTTGGTGGGAGATTGGTCAAGATTTTGAGTTAAAGAGGTTTAGAGTCGAGAGGAAAGAAAAATAAAACTTTCTGCATGCTTCTGCGATTTAACAACCTGATTCAGCAGACCGACCTACTCGTCGCGTATCGCGACGAGTGGCCCACATGTCGTCGCGTACCGCGAGGGATTCCGGATAAGATTCGATATCTTGACTTGTCGCGTACCGCGACAAGACTCCAAGGAGTCGTCGCGTATCGCGAGGGATCCAATTCAAGATTTTTCTTCGTTTCGCGATTCCGGACAATCCGTAACTCGGTTTCACGCACGGTTTTCTCCCATATTCCCAATTTCTCGCACACTTTAAACCTGTAATGATTAAAATCATCAATTTAACACAGATTCCTAGAACGACCAAACGTGCTCGTGTTATTGATGACGTAATGTTTACCTGCAATTGTCACAGTCTCCTCCTGTTACAGAAATTTCGTCCCGAAATTTGCTTTAACTCCTACAGTTTGATCGCCTATGTAAACAAATGAGGATACTTCTGTTTCATGCGGTCTTCACGTTCCCAAGTGTACTCTGGCCCTCGTTTAGAATTCCATTTGACTTTTACAATTGATATTCGACTTCGTTTGAGGGTCTTTTCATCTCGATCCATTACTTCGACTGGTTCTTCCGTGAACTGTAGGTTTTCGGCAATGTGTATCTCATCAAGAGGTATGACTAGTGACTCGTCCAATAGGCACTTTTTCAGATTCGAGACATGAAACACATCATGTATGTTACTAAGTTCTGAGGGTATTCTAATCTGTATGCTACCATTCCAATCCTTTCAAGAATTGTAAATGGTCCTACAAATCTTGGTGAGAGTTTTCCTCGTTTTCCGAATCTGAAAATACCTTTCCAGGGAGAGACTTTTAGCATCACTTTATCACCAATCTGGAATTCAAGTGGTCTACGTCGATTATCAGCATAACTCTTCTGTCGATCGCATGCTGCTTTAATTCGTTCCTGAATGAGCGCGATCTTATCAGTCGTTTCCTGGATCAGTTCCGGGCCAATAATCTGACTTTCACCTACTTCTGACCAACACACAGGAGATCGGCATTTGCGCCCGTACAAAGCTTCAAATGGAGCACATTGGATACTAGTATGATAGCTGTTATTATAAGAAAATTCAACCAATGGCAGATGAGTATCCCAGCTACCTCCAAAATCAATTACACAGCTTCGAAGCATGTCTTCTAATGTTTGATTTGTACGTTCAGTCTGCCCATCCGTTTGTGGATGATAAGCTGTGCTCATGTTGATCTGTGTACCCAAGGCATGTTGAAGAGTTTGCCAAAAACGTGACATAAATCGACTATCTCTATCAGAAATAATAGAGATTGGCACTCCATGTCGCATTACGATTTCGTTGATGTAGAGTTTAGCTAAACGGTCCATGGAATAGTCTTCCCGAATTGGTAAGAAATGTGCTGATTTGGTAAGGCGATCTACGATACCCAAATAGCATCATGGTTATGCGCCGTTCTGGGTAATTTAGTGATGAAATCCATGGAAATTTGTTCCCATTTCCACATAGGGATTTCTGGTTGTTGCAATAGCCCAGATGGTCTTTGATGTTCTGCCTTAACCTTAAGGCACGTTAAGCATTTATTCACATATTCTGCTATTTGTTTCTTCATACCAGGCCACCAGTAGAAGTCTTTGAGATCTTTATACATCTTGTCAGTACCTGGATGAATAGAATATTTGGATTTGTGAGCTTCGTCCAAGATAATTGGTCTGATATTACCAAGTACTGGGATCCATGCTCGGTTTTTGAAATATAATATTCCATCCGTTTTGGTTTTAAGTTGTTTATCTAACCCTCGTAATTTCTCAACGGTGTTATAATTGTTGTTTGCAAGGCCTGCCGTTGAGTTTCACGTATTGAGGTTTAGACTAGTTTGAATCGTCATTTCCAGCGCTTTCACACGTAGGGTTTGACTCTCTCTTTGCGACTTAAAGCATCGGCTACAACATTTGCTTTACCTGGGTGGTAACGGATTTCGCAGTCATAGTCGTTCAGAAGTTCCACCCATCGCCTTTGTCGCATATTTAGCATTTTCTGATCTAGAATGTGTTGAAGACTTTTGTGATCTGTATAGACCGTACACTTCGTCCCGTACAAGTAATGTCTCCATATCTTGAGTGCAAACACTACTGCACCAAGTTCTAGATCATGAGTGGTGTAATTCTTCTCGTGCACTTTTAGCTGCCGAGAAGCATAGGCAATCACCTTGTTGTTCTGCATCAGCACACACCCGAGTCCTTGACGTGAGGCATCACAGAAGACTATGAAATTCTCTGTGCCTTCTGGTAGTGCCAGAATAGGTGTGCATTGCAGAGTTTATGCTTCAACAGTTGAAAGAAATGCTCTCCTGTTGAGAGTCCCATATGAACTTTTGATCTTTCTGGGTTAGAGTAGTTAAAGGCAAGGCTATCTTTGAAAAGTTCTTGATGAATCTTCTGTAATAGCCCGCTAACCCTAAGAATTGACGAATCTCTGTTGGGGTTTTCGGTGTCTCCCATTGCTTTACCGCTTCAATCTTGCTGGGATCCACTTGTATACCATTTTCATTTACTACATGCCCAAGAAACTGGACTTCCCGTAACCAGAACTCACATTTGGAAAATTTGGCATAAAGTTTCTCATGTGCTAAAAGTTCCAAGATCAGTTTTAAGTGTTGCACATGTTCTTGTTGACTGCGGGAGTAAATGAGAATGTCATCAATAAAAACAATCACGAATTTATCCAAGTAAGGTCTACACACACGATTCATCAGATCCATAAACACTGCAGGCGCATTAGTCAGCCCGAAGGGCATTACTAAAAACTCATAATGCCCGTATCGAGTTCGAAAAGCTGTTTTAGAAACATCATCATCATGGATTCGTAGTTGATGATATCCAGATCTGAGATCGATTTTTGAAAAATAGATAGCACCTTGCAATTGATCGAATAGATCATCTATACGGGGTAGTGGATAACGATTTTTGATTGTCAATTTATTGAGTTCCCGATAGTCGATACACATCCTGAGAGTACCGTCCTTCTTTTTCACAAAAAGGATAGGTGCGCCCCAAGGTGAGTAACTCGGTCTAATGAAACCTTTGTCTAAAAGTTCCTGTAATTGACTCGATAGTTCTTGCATTTCCGATGGAGCCAATCGGTAAGGAGCTTTAGCTATAGGTGCTGCTCCTGGTACTAAGTCAATACGAAACTCAACTTGTCTCACTGGGGGTAATCCTGATATATCGTCAGGAAAAACTTCAGGATATTCTCGAACTACAGGAATGTCTTCAATACGTTTTTGATGTGGTTTGTTTTCAGTCACGTAAGCTAAAAAGGCTTGACAGCCCTTTCTTAAGCACTTTCGAGCTTGCATACATGATATGATACTCAGTTTCCTGCCAGCCCTTTCACCTTGTATCATAAGTGTATCACCATTTGGTAATGAAATACGAATCATCTTATTTTGACATATGACTTCCACTCGATTTTCTGAAAGCCAGTCCATACCAATAACAACATCAAAGCTTCCCAATTCAATAGGAAGAAGATCAATATTAAAAAGATGATCGTTTAGATTCAATAAACACCCTTGAATCACATGTTAGTCATAATTGACTTGCCATTAGCAAGTTCAATGATGTAAGGGTTTGTTAGGTTATCAACGGCCAATCCGAGTAGTGAAGCAAAATCAGAGGAAACAAAACTTTTGTCCGCTCCGGTGTCAAAAAGAACAGATACATAGTGATGTTAAGAAGAAACGTACCGGTAACGGTGTGTTATCACGTCGAGCCTCTTCCGCCCCTATCTGGAAGGCTCTTCCTCTTGCTTCATTGCCCTGGTTGGTGTTGTTGGTAGGGCAGTTTTTCATGAAGTGATCCGGGCTTCCACATCTGAAACACGACCGGTTGATTTGTTGTTGTGGTTGTTGTTGTTGAGTTCCTTGGTTTGATCGGCGAACAGGGAGATTGCAATATTTGGAGAGAAATGCCCGACCTTGTTACAATTGTTACAAACAGGGCAGGGTCCCACATGATGAAATGGGCACTTAAGACATTTAGGTGCTTGCCCTACATAGGCTTTTCTCTCCAAAGTTGTGGCAATGTATCCCTTTGCCATTTGCACATTCCGGCTGGGTTCCACCGGAGCCCCTGGTTTGCCTTTCCCAACCCATTTTCGTTTCACCCTTTAACAGTGCTGGGGTAGTGGTGCCAGACTGCTGCTTGACTCACCTTTCACTGTCAATGTACCACTTCTTACTGCAACATCGGTAAGCCTGGTGGTTAAGGTGATAGCATGTTTCAAAGTACGTGGTTCAGCTGCCGTGACCATTCCTTGATTTGATGAGGTACCAGACTTTGATATATTTCTATCAAAGCCTGCTCAGTTGGAAACATGTTTGGCAGCAGACATGTTAATTCGTGAAATCGATCGGTATATTTCAAACAATCAGCACCGATCATAGAATGGTTCCAAAATTCCTCTTGGAGCTTTTGGATTTCAGTGATGGGACAATATTCTGACAGAATCAAAGTTTTAAACTCGTCCCAAGTCATAGCATCCACAACAGCCGTGGTCAAGGTTTTTGCCTGGGTATTCCACCAGGTCAATGCTGAGTCTGTCAGTGAACAAGCTGCATAAGACACTTTGTGTTCAGCCAAACACTGGCTGATCTTGAGCTTAGTCTCCATGCTCTCAATCCATTTCAAAAGTCCTGACGCTCTTCCTTCCCCGTAAAAGTGGGATTGCAAGAAGCGAAGTACTTATAAGTGCATCCTCGTTGTGGAGGATCCGGATTGATTGTGTTGGTACTAGTCGTATGGCGGGTTTCAACATGTCCGCCTGTAGCATTATGCTCCGTATGGACTCTACCCGAGCCAGGAGCACGATTGTTTGATATTGGGCCAACATGCCCGTAAGAACAGCGGAATTGGTCACCTGCTATACGAGCAACGTCCGCTTCATTTAGACTAGTCCATCACAGGTGGATCCTGAATGGATTCTTGAGTTTGAGGATTTTTAGCAGAACGACCTCTTCTAGGGGCCATAGTCTGATCACACACAGATAAAGTAAAGTCAAAAACAAGAATCCATAGTCGTAATAAAGACAAATGTTGTATAACTACTTCGAGTTTTCACAGTTATATTGTACACCACTAAGTCATGTTCATAGTTGCAGTTATATTTAGTACATCTGTTTGTCTTACCAAGCGTATACTAGTATCATTTATAGTCTACCAAAATGACACCGATTTAGACATGTTACTACACTGATATGTACTATGATTACAATTATTTCACTATATAATGTAGTACCGATATTAATATATTTCTACACGTGTTTGTTATGTACTAGTATTACATTATTTCACTATAATGTAACACCGATATTGATATGACCTATCACAAATTTGTTACTACTAGTATACATTACTTCACCGCAATGTAACACGATATTGTTATGACTCCACGAGTCTTGTTATGTACTAGTATTACATAATTCACCGCAATGTAACACCGATATTGTTATGACTCACATGAGTCTTGTTATGTACTAGTATTACATTACTTCACCGCAATGTAACACCGATATTGTTATGTTTTCGCACAAGTTTTCTTTTTATATGACTTGAAAAGTTAGCACCGGCTATAATGTAAAGACACAAGTTGCACATACAATGTTAAAAGAAAATTTTATTATATAACTGTCACAGTTGTAATTAGGATTAGTACATATACAAGAAAAATATCCTAATGCAGTGTAACCACTATTACAACCTACCTAACCGTCCGAGGCCTATTTTACAAGTCAAAAACTTCCTCGGAGTAGTACAGTCCAGCCTATTCGATTCCTTTACCGTAGTAAATACAGTAAACATGTGATAATGATGGCCACCGCTGCCATCACTATTGTGCGTCCAACAGTCGTAGCCATCCTCATATTGCCTAACCCTACCAATCCATCCCCTAACTCTCTTACCCCACTCCTACACTATACCACCCAAAGTCCATGAAGTCTACCCTCAATCACCTCCCTCCATGCCCTGGCACCTGCCTCCAGGACAGCAACATGTTCAGCTAAACTCTCATAGGCCGTGCGAGTTTCCCACAGAGTGTCACGTGTTTCCTGCATATGAAAACACGCGATAACTGAGATCCAATGTAACCAGTTGCAGCTGAAACTCTCATCTCAGCCTGCCTGAGATGACTCGCTTCCTCATGTATGGAATGAGGTACATCCCGAGGTGCTAGTGGTC